>UESW01003140.1:32781-56151 GCA_900491605.1 Calamus simplicifolius | reverse complement strand
TCAAATAAATAATACATATTATAAATATAATATATATTTTATATTAGACATATATTAATATTTTTATATTATAAATATTAATATTATAATAATTTAATATGAAAAAGTTCATAAATATTTATAATTGCAAATTTAAGATATATATATATATATTATTTTATAAATCTATTACATATTAAATATATAATAATTATTAGCTATAATAATATTATTTATTTGATATGTACAAATATTTAATTATTGTTTATATTTTTTATATTATTATAATGATTACAATTATATATTTATAATATACATTCTACTTCTATGTGTTTGTTATATATTTTTATAATATATATTATTTTGAAAAATATTACTTTATTATGATTTTTTAATTAATAAAATATTTTTTTAAAATTTTATATATTTTTATTTATTAAATATATTAACATGAGATATTTAGCATTTTACATTTATATTACTATATAGATGTTCTACATGCTTAAGTATTTTAAATCTAGAAATTATGTTTGGATCAAAAAATATCTACAAACAAATCACACACTAAAACTAAATGTTTGATAACTTTAAGCATAAAAAAAAAGGTGAGATTTGTTTTCAAACATTGCGGACCCTCATGTTGAATTCTAATTAAATATTTTTTTAGAAGAAAACTTTTTATGCATCATTTTCAATGCATAAAAATGTATAATAAACATGTGCATTAATTATACACTCATGCAAGTACGTATGATCAATGCTTATATTCATTGCCCTTCTTTGTGCGCCAACACAAAGAGTTTTGTTTCTTTAAATCCAAAGAATTATACATACACATTCGAAAAAAATGATTGCATACGAGGAGCTCCAAATGTTCGTCCCCCTAAGGAACACTCCCAGCCCCAGCGGAGACAGCGGAGCCCACCATCCTTCCCCTTTCACATCATTTACGATCTCTTGACGATTGACGCCGATGGTTATCGGATCGGAAGCGAAAGGCGCGGCAGTCGCTAGCTCCAGAAAGGTCTCGCGTTTCGATTACAAAAATATCTCCCGCTAGATACCGTACTGTGAAGCAACGGCTCCGATGCCCTTCCATCCCATCATCGCCGGCTATACTCGCGCTAGATCTTTTCTCGCCTTCAAAATATCTGCCACGGGCTCTCACGCGCGATGTCAAGCTTTGGCAACATTATCACGTGTAAAGGTACTGCCACCTTGGCGCGGTTAGGTTTTCTTTGCTCTTTTCCCTCGCCGCTTCCTCCTTCCCTCCCTCCCTCTCTGCCATGCTTTCTTGACAGCGGGAGCCGCTCACCTTGTTACGTCTCGCTTCCGTTCTTTCCTCCATCCTTCTGTAACCCATGCCAGAAATTTTCTTTTCAATTTTGCCCAACAAAATGAATGACGGTTTCGGACCATCCGTCAGTGAATCGGCCTCGCTGCCGGATAGCGCAATCTCCGTCAGGAATCCCGAAGGCATCGCCGGCCATGAGGAGAGCTCGAGGAGGGTAATTGATGCTTCTTTCTCTAGTTTTCTTTTATTTTTTCTCATCATCAACATGTTTACTGCTATACTTGGCCAAATTTTTGAGGTGAATTTAAGCTTGAGGAATTTGAATTTCTAAAAGGTAGGGAATTATTATTGTTATTTATTGTTTGTCTATTCATTACAAGATCATGGCCTATTGTAATTTTGGAGACATGGATTGGTGAAATCGATGCATATCTGTGAAATTAAGGTTCATGGTAGCGCAACTAGGAATCATTTATTCAAGGAAATTCTATTACAGTTTAGAATTTCAAGTGCAAGACCGGCGGATTTGTTTCCTTTCATCATTTAGGGCGTCTGACTGGCTCCATCATGTTGTGTCCGAGACATTGGAATGCTTGAGGAAAACCATTATGTTGCTGTCAAATCACTTTCGGAGAGCACCGGGCGAGTGGAGATCTCCACAGGCCGTCGGGGATGTAGATATATAGCCTTCTTCCTCCCAGAACCTGCAAAAAGTCCCAGACTAGTTGTGTCGGTGGGGACCATCCGATACTCAAGTCAATGGCCTGATGAACAGGAGTTCAGTGATCAAGTAGTGCATGAGAGAGAGAGATAGAGAGAGAGAGATCGAGAGCCCCTCGCATTGAGCTCAGGTCCTCTTCTTATACCTGTCTGGGGGGTCACGTTTACCTCGTTTCGTTGGGACCGTCAAATCTGCTTTGTTAGGATGAGCTTCACGAATGGCGGGCGGGTGAGCCATTGCTAAATGGGTGCCGCGTATATCGTCGACTGTTGTGTGTGATGGCAACTTCCCATAAATCTGGCCATGATAGGCGGGCCAGCCGTGTTGTAGCTGGCATTTTATATCACCGAGCTTGATATCCGAAGTTGGTTTCATGAGCGCAGGGGGCATGTAGCATGAAGGAAATCAGGACCCGAGACCGAGGTCAAGGCGGGATTCGGAGACGAGATCGAGCTGAATCCAAGGCCGAAATCGAGATCGAGCCGAATCGAGGCCGAAACCGAGGCCGAGCCGAATACGAGGCCGAGTCGAATCCGAGGCCGAAGCCGAGGCCGAGCCGAATCCGAGGCCAAAGCGAGACCGAGCCAAATCCGAGGCCGAGCCGTATCCGAGGCCAAAACCGAGGCCGAGCCGAATCCGAGGCCGAAGCCGAGGCTGAGCCGAATCCGAGCCGAATCTGAGGCCGAAGCCGAGGCCGAGGCCAAGCCGAATCTGGAGCCGAAGCAGAGGCCGAGGCCGAGCTGAATCCGGGGCCAAAGTCGAGGCCGAGCCGAATTCGAGGCCAAGCTCTAAGCCATCAGAAATTGTTCAAAAAATCATGCGGTGTGTTATTGTACCGCCTGATGGTGATTAGCCACATCAGATGCCCCCCCGCCCCTGAGATGGGTGAGCGTGCTCCTACCATTGAAAAGGGGCACTTTATCATTCGGTGGCTAATCTTCAGGCGCCACATGCCAAGAGCCGTCCCCCTAATGATGCATCGGACACTGCAATGCCATCATTTCGCCCACTTCAATAGTTGGGAACGAGGAGGATTTTCCTCGAGTGCTGGGCGGGCGCATCATTGCGGTGAGGTCACCGCCATCCCTTCGCTAGCAGCGGCCTCAGGGTCCTGCGCTTCGGGTGGTTGCCGTAGCCATCCCCAATGGGAAGTGGGCACGTAGCCGGAGCAAACTTGGCGAGATGATTTTGAAAAGACACGTAGGGGATGCTCCTTCGGAGGAGCGGCGGCCTGCGGGGCAGCCTTGTGCCGAAAATCGCCCAGCCGCTGGACGGGCTCCTGCACAGCACCGTCCAGCGGTCGCTGGCCCCTCTTCCCATGAGAGGCAGTCTCCCGAAAGGACTGCCTCTGTCATGACTGCCTAAGAGATTATCAATCTCAGGGCTCTTTACCAAATCCCTACAGACCTCCGCCTGTATCGTCCCTTATCTGAAGATAGGATAACCTCTTCCTATCCGGACCGGATAGCCCTTTATGAATATTATTTTAAGGCTGGTCTCCGTATCCCCATTCATCCTTTCATACTTAACGTTTTAGATAGATATTCCTTAGCCTTAGCTCAGTTGGTCCCGAATTCCATTCGGACCCTCGTAGGTTTCGTAGTGCTATGCCACATCCATGGGATAGAGGCTTGGATTTCTCTTTTTCGTTGCTTCTATACCCTTAGGAAACAATCGGGATGGTGGTCCTTTGCCCCTAGACCCACTAGAACTCTTAAGCTGCATCTTCCCACTTCGGTTAAGGGGTGGAAAAGTAGATTCTTCTTTGCCCAAATTGAGGGAGTGAAGACCGAGTGGAGAATTCTCGACACCGAGGCCAACAAAGACCCTAGAATTCTTTCCAGGGATCAGGAGGCGTTCGGGCAGTTGATTACTACCGACATCCCTCGCTACAATCGGCTGCTAGCCGAGGAGAATCTTTGGCTAGCGAGTCTTATTCCTGGCCACGGTGAGCAGTACAACCTTTCATCTCTTAGCTTTTCCTCTTCCTCTTTTGACCAAAGTTCATTGATCCGCTGGCATGGCACCATCACTTCGGGAAATAAGGAGGGCCACCAAAAAGAAAAGAAAGGTTCGAGAGGATGGGGCCCCTGCCAAGAGGGAGGCCGCCGCCAAAGTTGTCAAGAAAGCCGAAGCCGGAGAGGCTTCAGGAAGGAACGAGGCTGAGGAAGGACGACCTTGCTCCCCATTCCCCATTGATATGACGGACAACCCTCCGGAGAAGGCTGAGGCACCGTTATCACCGCGAATGGCCCTCGAGGCGGAGCCGATCGACGTGGCTTTGGGACCCAATCCAGAGGCCGCCCCATCCACCGAGGGAGTAGGGGTTGATGAACCTGCTCAAGCCGGGTGCCGGATGTGCAGCCAGAAGCTGAGCCCACACCAGTTGCCACGGAGTCCGCCGAAGAGGAAGAGGTCGACGTTTCCTTTCAGTCAATCTTGTTTTGTCACACTCGTTGGGCCGAGCGGACAGTAGCCCAAGCCACCGTGCCCGAGCTGCAGAGGTTCCTTCAACATCAAAGGACTTCTATATTCTTTCGAAAGGCGTTCGTGGCCCATCTTTGGGTAAGCATTGTCCCATTGTCAACCTCTATTGTTCCTGTTTCTTTACCTAACTGTGAGTCTTGCGCAGGCATTGAACTCCTTGACCGCCATGAGGGGCCTTTGGTCCTTGGCCCAGGCTGCTCTCGACCAGTCGCTGGAAGAGATTCGAGAAGTAAAGGCGAGGGCCGAGGCAGCTTTGGAGGAGGTCCGGGCGAAGACTGCTCGGGCGCAGAAGTCCGAAGCTGAAGCCGAGGTTGCCCGACTTAGGGCTGAAAAGGCGAAAGATGCGCTGGAGGTGGCCCAGCGCCAGGTGGACAATGAGCTGGATAATGCTCAGGTGGCCAAGGAGAAACAGAGAGTGGCGGAAGAAAAGTTGAAGGTGGCGGAGTCGGAAGTATATTTATTGAAGAACCGATTACATCCTGCCACCATTGAAATCGGTGTGGCCGAGGAAAGAGCCGAGAACGCGGAGGAAATCGCCTGCCGGTCTGACGTTGAAATTGCCAATCTAAAGGCGGCGGTGATCAAAGCCGAAAAGAGGGCCACCGAGGCCGAGAAGAAGGCCGCCGAAGCCGTAGAAAATTTTAGGAAATCTGCTGCCTTCAATAAAGAATTGGCTGACACAACAGGATTTGCATATGACGGTGTCTTCCGGGACTACAAAGAAAAAATCCGAAAGCTCTACGGCCTCAAAGGGATTGAAGATCTGTAGCCAGACGAGGAGGATGATGGCTCAGACCCGGCCGAACCCTAGTTTTTCTTTTTGTTGTATCAGGTCTGGCTTTGACCGGCAATTTTGTAAAACTATTTTGCTATCAATGAATTTTAATTCAATCTTCCCTTGATTTTCCCATAGCTAGCAAATTCCAGTGACTATGGTAACACGAGTAGGTAAGGGTCATTTTTAGGGAATAGTCGAAGCTGGTGTCGATGCCAAAGGATTAAGGCCAGAATGAGGCCGAAGTGAGGCCAAGACCGGTGGCCGAAGTGAGCCCGAAGCCGGTAGCCGAGGCGAGGCCGAAGCCGGAGCCAAGGATCGAGAATGAAGTGAGGCCAAGACCAGTGGCTGAGGCGAGGCCGAAGCCGAAGCCAAGGATCGAGAATGAAGTGAGGCCGAGGCCAGTGGCCGAAGCGAGGCCGAAGCCGGTAGCCGTGGCGAGGCTGAAGCCGGAGCCAAGGATCGAGAACGAAGTGAGGCCGAGGCCGGTGGCCAAAGCGAGGCCGAAGCCGGAGCCAAGGATCGAGAACGAAGTGAGGCCGAGGCCAGTGGCCGAAGTGAGGCCAAAGCCGGTAGCCAAGGCGAGGCCGAAGCTGGAGCCAAGGATCGAGAACGAAGTGAGGCCGAGGCCAGTGGCCGAAGCAAGGCCGAAGCTGGTAGCCGAGGCGAGGCCGAAGCCGGAGCCAAGGATCGAGAATGAAGTGAGGCCAAGACTGGTGGTCGAAGCGAGGCCGAAGCTGATAGACGAGGCGAGGCCAATGCTGGAGCCAAGGTTCGAGAACGAAGTGAGGCCGAGGCCGATGGCCAAAGCAAGGCCGAAGCCGATAGCCGTGGCGAGGCCAAAGCTGGAGCCACGGATCGAGAATGAAGTGAGGCCAAGACCGGTGGCCGAAGCGAGGCCGAAGCCGATGGCCGAGGCCAAAGCCGGAGCCAAGGATTGAGAACGAAGTGAGGACGAGGCCAATGGCTGAGGTGAGGCCGAATCTAGTAGTGTTGTCCATGCGGCTCCGAGAACCGATGCGGAGTCGGGCTTCGGGTGCCGATGCGGAGTTGGGGTTAGGGGCCTAGAGGCTCGGACATAGAAGGCCGACATGGCGTCAGGCTTGGAGTGCCAATGCGGAGTCAGGCTTAATTGCCGAGGGGAGACTCGGGCTTGGATTGCTGACGTGGAGCCGGGCTTAAGTGCCGAGGGGAGGCTCGGGCTTGGAGTGCCGACGCAGAGTCGGGCTTGGAGTGCCCACGCGGAATCGGGCTTAATTGCCGAGGGGAGACTCGGGCTTGTTACCGATGCGTAGCCGAGCTTAGTGCCGAGGGGAGACTCGGGCTTGGATGCTGACGCGGAGTAGGGCTTCCGGTGCCGAGGGGAGACTCGGGCTTGGATGCCGACGCGGAGATGGGCTTCCGGTGCCGACACGGAGCTGGGCTTAGGTGAGGAGCCAGATCGCTTAGACACTTCCGTTAGTGAAAAAAGATGAATGATAATTCTAGGGAAATGTTCAAAAAAATATGGCAATAGATTACTGATAATACTGCCGGAGGTTATCCGCATTCCAGGTATGAGGGAGAGGTTTCCCATCTAGCTCTTCGATTCGGTAAGCTCCGCGATGAAGTGCGTTGGTAACTCGATAGGACCTTCCCAATTGGGAGACAGTTTGCCCCCCTCCGTAGGCTTGGAGACATCGGCTCGCCTGAGGACCAAGTCCCCTGGGAGGAACGTCCTGGGACGAACTCTGGCATTGTAGTATTTTGCGATCCTTTGTCGATAGGAGGCCATTCTAACTCGTGCTCGATCACGAAGCTCTTCGATGAGGTCGAGGTTGGCTCTTAATAGATTTGGATTGTCACCTTCATCATATGACTGCACCCGGGGACGAGGATGCCAATCTCCATTGGGACAACAGCTTCCATTTCGAATACAAGGCTGAACGGGGTTTCTTTAGTGGGAGCCCGAGGCGTTGTGTGGTAGGCCCACAGCACGTTCGGGAGCTCTTCTACCCATCTTCCCTTGAAATTATCCAGGCGTGTTCTGAGCCCTTGTAGGATTGTCTGATTCATCACTTCGGTAGCCCATTAGTTTGCGGGTGACCGACGAAAGTGAACATTTGGTGTATTCCTAGCTCGGCACAAAAGTCTTTGAATGGGACATTGTCGAACTGGCGCTCGTTGTCGGTAACAAGCGTGTGGGGTAATCCAAACTGGCCAATGATAGACTTCCAAAAGAAGCTCCTCACCTTAGCTTCGGTAATCTTAGCCAGCGCTTCGGCTTTTACCCACTTGGTGAAGTGATCGATGGCTATGAGCAAAAACTTTCGTTGGCCAGAAGCTGGAGTGAAAGGTCCCGAGATGTCCATCCCCCACTGGGCGAATGGCCATGGAGCCGATAGAGGGTTCAACCAAGAAGTTGGCAGCCACTGGATGTTTGCATGCCGCTGGCAACTATCACACTTTCGGACCAGCTCGGCTGCGTCTTCTCGCATGGTGGGCTAGTAATAGCCTTGGCATTGAGCTTTGTATGACAACGCTCTGCCCCCCAAGTGGTTACCGCAGATACCTTCATGAATCTCTCGAAGGATGTAGTTGGCATCTGCAGGACCGACACATCTAAGGAGGGGATGAGAGAAAGATCTCTGGTACAGCTATCCGTTGAACATCAGGAACTTGTGTACTCACCGTTTGAAAATCTTGGCTTTGGCGGGGTCGGTCGAGAGGGTTTCAATGGCAAAGTACTTGGTGTAAGCATCCATCCAAGAAGGCTCCTGGTGGACCGGTAAGGCCTCTTCTGCTGCGTCAATGCTTGGGGCTTCTAGGTGCTCCACGTAAGTTCTTTCCAAAGTTTCGTCGGCCGATGTGGCCAACCGGGACAGTGCGTCAGCTCTAGCGTTCTCCTCCCGGGGAATGTAGCTGATACTGAAATGGGTTAGGGGAGCGACCTGTGACCACACCATACTCAAGTAACGGGATATGGTGGGATCTCGCGCCTCGTACTCCCCGTTAATTTGACTGGAGACTAGCTGAGAATCGTGAAAACTCTGAGACGCTTTACCCTGAGTTTGTGAGCTAGCCTTACCCCTGACAGTAGGGCCTCATACTCGACTTGGTTGTTGGTAGCTGGGAAAAAGGAACAGAGGGCGTATTTGGCTACCACTCCATTTGGGCTAGCTAGGATGAGGCCTGCCCCACTTCTATGAGAGTTTGATGCTCCATCTACGTGAAGGAGCCAGTCATTCCCCCTCTCCTCGGTTTCAGCACTCAGGGGTTTGCATAGGATTCTTCTGATTTCTCTTCTGCCCAAGTATACTCGACCAGAAAATCCGCTAAAACTTGAGACTTCATAGCCGTCCTAGGTCTAAACGATAGATCGAACTCTCCCAGCTTGAGCGCCCACTTTGCCAGCCGGCTAGAAGTATCAGGATGGGATAGGACTGCCTTGAGCAGCTGGTCGGTGACCAACACGATTGGGTGGGCTTGGAAATAAGGCCTGAGGCGCTGGGCAGAGACGATCAATGTGAAAATGATCTTCTCTACCCTTAAATATCTGGTCTCGATGTCATGGAGTACCTTACTGGTGTAGTACACTGGTTTTTGTGTCCCGTGGTGTCCATGCAAACAAGCACGGAGCTGACAGCTTCGGGAGAAGCCATAAGGTACAGAAAAAGTTCTTCTCCATCCCTTGGCTTGGACAGCAGTGGCGGGATAGATAGAAATTCTTTCAGTCTTTTGAAGGCCTCCTTACATTCCCTTGTCCATTCGAACCCGTCGACTCTATGCAGTGCCTTGAAGAAAGGCAAACATCTCTCCGCAGACTTGGACAGAAAATGGCTCAGGGCTGCTACCCTTCCAACTAAGCGCTACACTTCCTTCTTTTTGGTGGGAGATCTCATGTCCAAGATGGTTTGTACTTTATCGGGGTTTGCCTCGATTCCTCGTTGTGTCACCATGAAACCCAATAATTTGTTGGCTGTCACCCCGAAGGCACACTTGCGTGGGTTCAGCCTCATCTGGTATCGGCGGAGGTTACTGAAGGTCTCCATCAAGTCGGCGATATGGTTGGTGGTGCGGACGCTTTTTGTCAACATGTCGTCCACGTATACCTCCATGTTGCATCCGATCTGATCCTCGAAGACTTTGTTCATTAGCCTTTGGTAAGTGGCCCACGCGTTCTTCAGTCTGAACGGCATCACCTTGTAACAATAGATTCCCTTCTCGGTTATAAAAGAGGTAGCTTCCTCGTCTGTCGGGTTCATCCTGATTTGGTTGTACCTAGAGAAAGCGTCCATGAAACTAAGTGTTTCGTGGTTAGATGTAGCATCCACCAGTTGGTCGATTTGAGGCAAAGGGAAGCTGTCCTTTGGGCATGCTTTGTTGAGGTTGGTGAAGTCTACACACATCCTCCAGTTCCCGTTGGCCTTGCGGACCATCACGACGTTAGCCAACCAGTCAGGGTAATGAACTTCTCGAATGTGGCCTGTAGCTTTCAGCTTGCAGATTTCCTCGTCAATGGCCTTCTGCCTATCCGGAGCAAAGCTTCTCTTCTTCTATCGAACAGGCCGGCACTCTGGCTTGAGATTGGCTTCTTATTGGGCCCTCCTTCAGCTTCCTCCATGTGAAGTTAGCTTTGTCGGCGCAAATATATTTCTGTGCCCAACTCAGGAGCTTAACATAGGAGCTAGAAGACTTTTTATCTAGAGAATAAGTGAAGTGGAAGGGCGAAGTCCCCGCTTCAGGGCCAAAGTGGCCACAGCATCATCGAGGTGATACACCTCCAGGGCAACCGTCTTGAAACGGATCATAAAATCTTTTAGTGGTTCTCCCTCTTTCTATCGGATGAAGAATAAACTATCTGCCACCCAAGGAATCCTTCGACAGACATCAAAGTGCATCAAGAATGACCTCTCTAGCTGTCGAAAAGAGTCAATGCTGTGCGGAGGTAGGTAAGAATACCAAGCACGCGCAACCTTCCGCAGGGTGGCAGGAAAAGCAATGCATAGAAAGGCATCGGTCGCTCCTTTGACTTGCATGAGAGCTTTATAGCTCTCGAGATAGTTCAATGGATCTGTGGTGCCACTATACCAATCCAACTGGGGAAGGCAGAATATGAAAGGAACGGGCTATTCCATAATACGACTACTCGAATGGCGGGCGGGGGACCTCAACCTCTTGAAGGCTGCACGGTGGTAGTGCCTAGGTGAAGCATGATAACGGTGAGCCTTTCTCTGAGGAAATCTTCCATGAGTAGATTGTTGGCTAGCTGGAGCAGCTGCTGCAGGCGGTATGAGAGGCCTGGGCTGCTATTGAGTAGCCACCCACGTTGCTCATGCAGCTTGTGAACTACTGCCACCAAGGCTTGGACTTGTTAAGTGAGGTTGGCTAGTTGATTAGGTGGAGTAGCTAAAGCTGGTGGTGAAGGAGGAGCAGGGAGGGTGGCCTCCTGCTGTTTAGCATGATATGGATGCCCCATGGCATAACTGGCGGAGGCCTCTTGAGTGCGCGGCACCACCATGGTTGTCTTATAGGGGGCGAAGGCTTGTAGCTTAGTGGTGCAGAGCTCTCTTTCCTTCAGTGCGTGTCCTCCTTCCTAGCGCACTAATCTGTTGATGCCTGATTGTGCGAACGTCGTGAGGATGCTGAGTTGCAGAAGAGGATTCTTCTTCAAGATTGGACTTGCAAGAAGTCCCGAGGACCGAATAGTCTGGTGGGGATCCTCCAACGCTCAAGTAGGTGATCAGAATCACGGTCGTGAGCTTGAAGAAGCTCGAAAGAGAAAGAGAAAGAGAGTTAGAGATTGTTCAGCTCTCTAAGTACTTGAGTGTTTGTTGTGTGTTCATACCTGATCAGGGGTTCTCCTTACCCATTTTATTGATATTCCTTGTTATCTAGCGTCATGTGGAGTCTCATGATAGATGGTGACTTTATGGATAGATGATGACTTTTTGGGGCGTAATGTTAGAATCGTCGTGGTTTGTCCCATTTGATCTGAGTAATTGGGGCCTCATGATGAATGATGACTTTCAGGATGGAATATCAGGATTAGTGGGGTTTGTTCCATCTAATCTAAGTAATTAAAGCCTCATGATAAATGATGACTTTCAGAAGGTCAAGATTTGTGGGGTTTATCCCATCAGACACACGCCGTAGGCGGTTGGTGGACCTGGCTTTATTAGACATGTGGGCCGTAGGTAGTTGGTGGGCCCGATCTTGTTAGAGCTGAGGCCGCCCTAGAGACTGGGGCCGAGTTCAGAGACGAGGCCGCCTTGGAGCTAGGGCCGAGTCCGAAGACGGGACCGTCTCAACTTTCGCCGTCAGGTAGCTTCGGCTGTTAACTTACATGTAGCTTCATCAGCCACACACACATACACACACACACATATATACACACACATAAATATTATAACTTAATAATTAAGAAATATATCTTTTTTTTAATATTATAATATAAAATGAAATTATATTAATATGAAAGTAATGCTTTTTTTTTGGACTCAATAATTGAATACAGCTAATTTAAACTAACTTCATTTTTTGAGAAAAGAGGCGGCTAAGCAAATATAGCCATCAGAAAAAAGTGCATCTTCCGAACCTCTTTGCCACTGAATGCATCAAAATTATTTTTTCAAAAATCTACTTCTCAAAAACCATTTCCTAGGTGCATACTTTTTAAAAATCTATTTTTCGGATGTTATCTTCCTATTTCTCAAATAAAGCGAGAAATGCACAATAAAACAAAATCAAACCTAAGCTTTGCCAACTCAATCGATCAACCAAAATTATGTATAAAATGCGTTCTTTGCAACTTGAAAATACTTCATGATACCTTCATTATCAAAAGTAGTTTAATATAAATGTAATAATAAGGTAAACAGCAAACGTAAGACAATGACTAGAGTGAGAAATTGATGCATTAACATATTAAAGGAACCTATGATGCTATATATTTTATTTTTCAAACAAATTTATATCATAAAAATAGGCAAAAATAGAATATAAAATATTCTCCAGTAAGCGAATGTATTTCTATTGATTCTTATTGGTTAACTATTCTAGTTAGCATTCTAAATTTCATAACATAAATCATTTAAGTTTTCTTCTAGCTAATTTAATTTCTTCATATGCATGTGATGTAGTTTTTTTGTTGTTTACAAGGACTAGAGCGGTTGACATTAATATTAGAAAGTATATTTTTTTAGAAGGAAAGATTGATTCTCACACCTTATTCATGTGCAAAGATGATTTCCTTTGTTTTTGGATAGTCATTATCATTTGTTATAAATTATTATTGATTAAATAGAAACAATTAAATTAATTTATTTACATTGACATTTTATGATTATTGATATGAGATAATTATGAAGCATTCTTGTTTAAATTAATTATAAAATGATAAGAGTTTTTGTTTGATTGTGAAGAGATAATAATGAAAGGCGAAGCATCTCTAAGAACTTAAAAAATACGTGCATTGAAAGAGATTTATTATCCAAATTTTCTCTAGGCATATAATATTATAAAGATATGCAAATATGAAAGAATAACTTATGTATTCAAGTAGAATTAACTTCTTTGAGCTGGATTGGCATGGCGAAAACTTGTTCATAAGTCTCAATGATCACCTAATTGATAGGTTAAGTTGTTTTATTGGTCAAATCAGATTTATAATAGATGAATAAGTTATATATATATATACACACACAGAGATATTACAACATTAAAGACTCTAGCTTATATTCTTTTCAAAGTCTTGATAAAGCACTTTGTTTTTTCAATTCTTACTCGCTTAATTTCTAGTGAAATTCCCCATTTACAAGGCAAATGATGATTGTAGTTGGAGATTTCATTTATATTTAACAACATAAATTTTATTATAAAGGATATCAAGGTGCTTCCTACTGCAGCAATGCAAAAACTATATAGTATCAAATAAATAGTACAATTATTGTCCTTTATTCATCTTTATTTGCAAGTATAAAAGAAAAAGTTTATTGCCTTACTTGAATTAGCACTATCAACCAATCATAAGCTTCAAAGTTATCCGTTTTATATCATGAAGACTATGATGTGAATGACAAAGAAGAGGAAAATGAAGATGATGCTGTTACATCCAACAAACTAGAATATACTTGTTTTAAAATTGGAGTATTTAAGACGGGATTCTGATTTTTTAAAAAGAGAAAATTCAATTCCTTCGATGGCTACCATTTGTGATTCAAAGGGAGGTACCTGACTAATTGAGAGAAAATTATTTTGGATTTTAGTATTTAAGGTAAGAATCCAATTGAAAAAATTAGTTCAATTCCTCTAATGGGTTAGGGTTAGGGTTTGAGCATTAGAGGGAGGAGGTGATGATGATGAATATATTTGATAATATAACTAACTAAAGGAAATTGTTTTGGATTTGAAGTATTTAAGATAGGAATCTGATTTAAAAGAATCTAGTCTAATTCCTTCAATGGGCTAGGATGAGGGTTTGGGCTTTGAAAGAAAGTAAATGATGATGATGATTATATTTTACAATTTGGCAGGCTAAGGGAAATTATCTTTTATTCAGAGTATTTAAGATTGAAATCTAATTTAGAAAATTTGGTCCAATACTTTCAGTGGGTTAGGATTCAATTTAGGATTTAGAGGAAGTGGGGGTGGTGATGAGGATGATGATCAAGATAGTTGTCAATATGAAAACTAAGCCAAAAATATCTTGGATTTATAATATTTATGGTAGGAATCTGATTTAATCCAAATCCTTTCAAGGGCTTGGGCTTTAAGAAAGGTAATAATGTTGATGATCATAATGGCAATGATGATGATGGTAATAAAGATGATAATGATGATGTGGTTGATGAGAATAATGATAATATAGATGGTGATGGTGATTATAATATTGAGGATGATAATGATAATGGCAATCATGACAACCACAACAATGACAATAGATTGTAGTATTAAGGGGAATGAGGTGTGTTAGCATAGGGAGTCATTGCCGTTTCCTGGCATGAGTACTAGAGGGAATGACCTTAATATTTGCTCATGTAGACTAAGATTATGAATATTTATTATTTGAGTTGCTAAGTGTTTATACTATTTAGAGGGTTTTGAGTCAAACAGACGTTGGTCCCATATACCTTTGGTTGGACGCTATGGTATGAAATTGAATATGACTCTGGCTATAATTTTATGGTGTTAGTGGATGGTTATTAAATGTCCTATTATCATGAGCATCGGTAGAGGAAGAAAGAATTAAAAGACCATTAACTAATTAGGAACATGGTGAAAGTATGACATGGTCCAGATTTTTAATTTCTTTGATGGATATATAGCTAGCTATGGTGAATCCTATGGTAGTGTCGTGTCCGGGTGACAATATAGTTGCGTAAACTTCAAGCTAGATATCGACTGTGTGAGAAGAGACTTACTAGTGTGTCTTATGTTAATTATAAAAAAAAAAAATCAATAATCTTTTACACTCTTATCTCAACTTTCCATCTCTTATATCTCCCAGTTTTCTTTTATCTTCCACTTTGTATGTTGTGGCTTTAACAGCATGATAGTGTGAATTTAGTTACTTCGATGCATTTTCTAGTGTCCAAATATGATGAGAATACAAACTGATCTGTAACAAATTATTGTTATATCTAGAAGGATTCAGTATATGGTCAAGGGAAGTGCATTAATTGTAGTTTATTTTTGGAATGTCATTTTTTTAAAGCAAATTTTTGTCATTGGTCAAGGACAAAAATATTCTTAATGTTTCCATTTTAGGAGATGTTCTGTGTTCTTTGTTTCTCCTAGGAATTGTTGATTTATTGAGCAAAAATAAAATATAAAATTCAATAAAAATAGAAAAATTAAAATTAAAGCACATTTAGATTGAGATACATGAAAATACTACCCTAAGAACAAGAACAATATACATGCTTTCATGTAACTTGTTAGGTAAGAACATCTTTAAGATACAATGGTTTAACTCATCCTGAATCTTTCACGCATAAGATATATCATCAATTATTTGGGATCATAGGATAGTATTACTTGTTTTGGTTGTTCATTTGCACACAACTTAGTTATTATGGCTGAGTTAACTGAGGTTTGGTATAGATTCCAAGCCGTAGTATTACATTTCCAACATTCAAATATATCTTGAAACATGTTTCAGTGGTAGCATTTTTTAGATTTAAGATAAATCTGACTATCGTGCCTTTTTCTACGAGCTGTAAGGTAAATTTATGAATCTGTGTCACGCTTTGTGTGTACTGATGTGTTCAGAGAAATAAACCAGATGGCTAATTGCTTGGCTAGTGACAAGGAAGGAGCATTTTCAATCTTCTCTTTTAAGATCTATCTTAGACTTTCTTAGATAATTGCAGCTAATGCTTGTGGAATAGTGTTTATGCGATTGTAACCTCTCCATTGTTATTAAAAAAAAAGAAAAGACTTATAATATATTAGACCTTAGATCTAGGTTCATCTCTCACATTCTTAAAAAAAAAAAATAGTATAGATCAATTCATCTTAAAAACCTTGCATTTAATATTTTCATTTTTTATAAAAATTTGTTAAGATTTTTCTAAACCCCTAGTTGTAGTCTTACCGATTGTTCTCATATAGTGTATAGCCCTTTAAGAGTATTTGTGTTCTATTACTCTACAAACTTCTTTCTTTGGATGCATTAAGATTATAAGTTATTCTTTATAATTTTTCTTGCCAGTAACAAGAGTACTGTCACCATAGGGATGTAAGATGTTTTTCAATAGAAATATACTTTAGCATGACCATAATTAATTTTATTTATATCATATTGATTCTCTTTTATAGAATCTCTAATCATAAAGATTAGATATCTACTGTTAGTGAGCAAATGATGGGCTCAAGCCTTTTTGCTCTTGATTATTCTAAGACACCATGCCTAGAACAATCCCTTAGTTAATTAATATGCTAATTTTTTTATGACTTGATAAATTTTTAGGAAATTATGCTATTCTTTTTTATATTGTCCATATATTTATAATGAAGTTGGATATGCTGATTTATATTATTCTTAATGCTTTTTAATTAATTAGTTCAATTGTGACCTTATTATCATCAAGGATTAATATGACTAAAATTAGCTTTAGCAATAAATATAGTTTTAGATTCGATTTTTTATTCTACCTTAGTGCAATTTATCTCTAGAGTCATCAATTTGACCTTCATAATACTTCGAGATATCCTTCTTGAAAGATCCTCAAGCAATGCAGTGTTGCCGAGAACAAATAGATGGCTGATAGCGTATTTTCAATCAAAATATTGGTAACCAGTACCCTTAAAACACCTTATGCTATCTAATGTGTGTTTGTGTGATCAAATACTAATTGTAAGGGCTTTAAGCATATAAAAGCCTAATTAATCTATACTGTAAACATAATTTGTAAAATATGAGAGAAGAACCTATATTTAATATTTAATCTACTACAATTTCTTCAAATGGATATACCATATACATTATAAGTTGCTTAGATTTGCTTTTATGATTTTGGTAGTTTTAAAATTTTAAACATTTTGTGAGGGTTTGTTAAAGTGTTTTTAAAATATTAAAATTTTAAAAGTTCTAATTTTTTTAAAAAAATTATATTTAATTTTTTATTAGAATTTATATGGAAGTACACATACATTTATTGAACTACACAAAGTATTAGACCGGCTTAGGATGTTGATTAGCAGCCACAAATGCACACATGATCACTCAATCATCTTGGTTTGTCATGTACATGTTCATGTAATGAGGCGAGACATGTATATGTGCATATACTGTTATGTTATGTGCATGCATTGGGTGATCAAACACATGGCTAGCTAGTTTTACCACATATCATGTTATGTTATGTGCATGCATGGGGGGATCACTTATGTGGCTAGCCAGTTTTACCACACATTTATCCAAAATTTGGCTTTTTTAGTTTAAATTTTAAATTTAAATTTGGGTTGACTTGGTACTCTCCAGCCTTTATAAGATGACAATATCTTTTGGTCATCTGTACATAACGTTGCATGTGCAGTAGCCCAATGGGCCTTATCGCACATCGCACGTGCGTTGATATGCATAACCAGCCAATCTACACAGTTGGTACATATTTGCTACAGTAAAGGATAGTACAGTAAGCCTTTCCCATATCATTTTGCATGCTGCCCATATGATCAACATGCAGTCAAAATTTTTCGAGGCCTAGTGTTGGCAGGCCACCAAGGCTTTTAAGATTGAGGTTATTTTGGCTCCTCGTCGAGCCTATATAAAGGCCTCAAAATTCAAGGTCTCAAACATTATTAAGAAATTTAAGAAAAACTTTAGTGCTGCTATAAGTTTGGAAGCTCAATTTTTAAATTCTATTTTTTTCTTTTATTTTCTACTTTTCTTTCCTCTTTTTTTTTAATCTATTTATAGGTAGTGGAAGGAGACATGTGGTCACACCTCCACTTGATCATGTTCATGATTGAAGGATTTGGAGTAAGTTAGGTTATTGTACCTTGAAGATGTTCTTGCCAAACAACCTAAATGAAGGGATGAATTTTATTCTTAGATAGTATTTGCACATGCCTTACTTGAGGCTCATTTTGTTTTAATATTTTATATTTTATTATTGTATTTCAAAATTTAATTTTTTTTGAGAAATTAGCCATTTTTAGAAATAACCATCTATAGTCCAAAGCAAATTCCACCTGTCCATGTAACTTGTTTGGCAAGAATATCCCAAAGTACTGCAATTAAGTGGAGGTGTGACCTAAACAACTCAATTAGTTGTCTAGAAGAAGGAAAAAAATGAAGAAAATAGAAGCAGAAATTGGAAGAAAAGGAAATACAATTCGGAAAATGGGCTCTTGAACTCATATTTGTGCTATGTCTTTTCCGAATTTTTTGATGGCAATAGAATCCTAAACTTAAGGACTTTATATAGGCTGGCCTACCACTGGACCTATGCAGGTTGTTTAAGCTGCTTCAGAAATAGAGTCACCGGTCTTAGAACTACAATCTACAGGCTTGTTGCACGTTGTTTGAGCTACCTATGGAGCTTGTGTTGCTAGCTACATTTTGGCTTAAAGTTTTTGAGTCCATGAAGGAGCAGGGATTAGCTCCTCCTCATCTTTAAGTCCAAACTTGATAGATCTTCATTGAGGAAAGAAACTTTAGAGGCCACTGTTTCATAGTAAATTGGTTTGGATAGTAATTCTCTCTTATCACCACTCTAGGTTTCAAAACTTTAGGATGTCATGGTAAAGAGGCTTCGAGCCAGGAAGTGGCTTCGTTCAGTGTGAGTGGATCGAGCTTGGAGGATTTCTAGGTATTTAAAAAAAATAAATAATTTATATTATAAATATAATGTATATTTTATATTAGACATATATATTAATATTTTTTATATTATAAATATTAATATTACAATAATTTAACATGAAAAGGTTCATAAGTATTTATAATTTTAAATTTAAGATATATATATTATTTTATAAATCTATTACACATTAAATATATAATAATTATTAGCTATAATAATATTATTTATTTGGTTTGTACAAATATTTAATTATTGTTTATATAATTTTTATATATTATAATAATGATTACAATATATTTATAATATACATTCTACTTCTATGTGTTTGTTATATATTTTATATAATATATAATTATTATATTTGAAAAATATTACTTTATTATGATTTTTTAATTAATAAAATAAGAATATTTTAAATTTTAATTTATTTAATTTATTTAATAAAAATTCCAATTTGACTTTGGGTCTAATTGCAGTTCAATGAACCAATGCCACTAGTCAAATGTTTTTTTTTTCATCCTGGATATGATCTTCTTTTAAAAGGCCCATATTCTCTTATTTCGCCTAAAGGAAATATAGGTGGTGGTTCTGAAGACATATGTCAAGAAAATAAAGGATAGTTGGCATGGCTGCATGCTGATTAATTTGATTTTGACGAAGCGAACAGGAATTGTTTAACAAAAAAAAATAACACCAGCCGGATATATGAAAGATATAATTGGATCTAATAATTTGCAAAATTAGTTTAAAAAAATCTAGCATTAAAAACAAGATACACTCCAATTTAAGATCCTAAAGTAACCAGTTTGTTGAACTAGCCCCAGCAAACTAGATCCCACGTTATTACACACAAAATAAAATAAAAAGGCTTTAAACTAAATTTTCTTTTTTTGCCTTATATGCTGGACCTTCATCCGTTAATTCGCAGGGGACCAAATCCGACTGGAACGGAAAAAACTGTCCACAAAAGTTTGCATGACAAGAGTCAACCGTCGTCAGCTTCTCCGTGCAAAAGTCATACCTGCAATGATAAAAATAATCCAAGTCCAACAACAAAGTTATAACCTTAATAAAATCACCTAACAAAATATCCACCAAATTGAATACTCCAAAAAAAATGTTAAAACTAATTAACTTGGGAAGAAATCATACCAGATAACCCGATTCCAACTACATGCTAATGCGACACTAGGGGAATATAAGTCGAAGACAATCGTCGATGTTCTGTCCTTCTTGAGGGCTTCCAGGCTCACCACTTCCCTCCTCTCCCATATTTGCTCTTCGTAGTCGGCCATGACCCAGATCGCCAACCACTCATCATCAACTAGCAGCAGGCAAAGAAGGCCTTCACGCTTCGTAAGTAGTACTCGCTTGGTGCGCCACCCGTTCTCATCTCTCCTAGCGCTTTCAGGTAGGGGTATCAACCTCCAGCTCTCGTTGCAAACATTGAATGCAAAGATATCATCGTAAGTCAGCCAATGGACCGCTCCGTTGGCCGTAACCGCAGCATCATAGCTGAGCAGCGTGTATGGAGGCAGCCGGATGTCGTTCGACCGTCTCCAAGCTCTCGAGCGCGAGTCGAAGATCTCGCACCGTAGGTCGTAGGCCGACTTGCTGTCGTTCGACGGTTTTGGTTCGGAGAACCGGACAATCTTATACTCCAACCGTCGTCCAGAGGAACAGGTCACCATGGCAGTTTTCCTGGTATGGTACCTTGTTCTCGGGTTTGGTATTCTGCACCATTGCCGAGTTGCTGGCTTGCAAACATAAAACCGAGGGATCATGCTGGCGGACTCTTGCAGGGTGCAAAGCATGATACCTTGAGGGGCCACCGCTTCAATCTTCACGTTCCTGGGGAGGAAGTACAGGGACAGAGGCTGAGCTGAGGGTGGCAAAGGGTGCATGGAGACGAAGCTCGAGAAGTAGCGGGCTTTCTTCATGCATTGCATGAAATAACCCGATATCGTTTGGGTTCGTTGGCAATGGAGGGAAGTGAAGAGCGGATGGTAGGTGAGTCGATACCATTTCCAACACACGCATCGGCAAGCACGCAAGGCTTCGAGCGATGCACGGGTGAGGATCTCTAAGATGACATCCATCGCCGGTAGCGATTCGGGGGTGCCTTGTTCGTCTGCAGGATCACGACTTTCTTGCGTTGGAGCCATCTTTCTCACTAGGTACAAAGAACAACTATGCTCAAGGAAACTATGTGAGTTGCCTTATATAATGGTTTTGGGAAGAGGGGAGGCGGCGCCCAAGAAGACCATATGGGTTGCCTTATATAATGGTTTTGGGGAGGGAGGTTTAGGAACGGGGGGTTTAACTTTTTTTTAATTACTAAATCTGTTTTGGTGGGCGAGGGGGGTTAACTTTTTTTAAATTACTAAATCTTCCATTAGGGGAAAGGCTTCCATTAGCTCATTAAACTTTTTTAGAACTATTACTTTTAATTATAGCTTTTAATGTGCGAGAGGCACGAGGGTTGCCTGTTTTAAACACTACCTAAGGTTTTGGTGGGCGGAGAGTTGACTTTTTTTAAATTACTAAATCTGTTTTGGTGGGTAGGGGGCGCAGGGGGTTAACTTTTTTTAAATTACTAAATCTGCTCTTAGGGGATAGCTGAAGGGGTAATAAATGGGTTATCTCTCATTAAACTTTTTTAAAACGATTACTTCTAATTATAGCTTTTGATGGTGGGAGGAGCAGGGTTTGCCTGTTTCAAACACTACCTAAGGTTTTGGTGGGCGGGGGCCAAGGGGGGTTAACTTTTTTAAATTACTAAATCTGCCCTTAGGGGATAGCTAAAGGGGTAATAAATGGCTTATCTCTCATGAAACTTTTTTAAAACTATTACTTCTAATTATAGCTTTTGATGGGCGGAGGCACCGGGGTTGCCAGTTTGAAACACTACCTAAGGTTTTGGTGGGCAAGGGGTGTGGGAGGTTAAACTTTTTTTGAATTACTAAATCTGTTTTGGTGGGTGGGAGGCGCAGTGGGTTAACTTTTTTTAAATTACTAAATCTGCCTTTAGGGATAGTTGAAGGGGTAATAAATGGGTTATCTCTCATTATACTTTCTTAAAACTATTACTTCTAATTATAGCTTTTGATAGGTGGGCAGCGCGGGGTTGCCTATTTCAAACACTGCCTAAGGTTTTGGTGGGGGGGCGCGGGGGTTAACTTTTTTTAAATTACTAAATATGCCCTTAGGGGATATCTAAAGGGGTAATAAATGGGTTATCTCTCAGGGGTAATAAATGGGTATCTCTCATTATACTTTCTTAAAACTATTACTTCTAATTATAGCTTTTGATAGGTGGGCAGCGCGGGGGTTGCCTATTTCAAACACTGCCTAAGGTTTTGGTGGGCGGGGGCGCGGGGTTAACTTTTTTTAAATTACTAAATATGCCCTTAGGGGATATCTAAAGGGGTAATAAATGGGTTATCTCTCATTAAATTTTTTAAAACTATTACTTCTAATTATAGCTTTTGGTGGGCGGGAGGAGCGTGGGTTGCCTGTTTCAAACACGACATAAGGTTTTGGTGGGCGGGGGGCGCAAGGGGGTTAACTTTTTTTTAAATTACTAAATCTGTTTTGGTGGGCAAGAGGCACGGGGATTTAACTTTTTTTAAATTACTAAATCTCTGGAGGGGTATAAATGGGTTATCTCTCACTAAACTTTTTTAAACCTATTACTTCTAATTATAGCTTTTGATGGGTGGGAGGAGCGGGGGTTGCCTGTTTCAAACACTACCTAATGTTTTGGTGGGCGGGGGCCGCGAGGGTTAACTTTTTTTTTTAAATTACTAAATCTATTTTGGTATGTGGGAGAGCAAGGGGTTAACTTTTTTTAAATTACTAAATCTGCCCTTAGAGGATAGCTGAAGGGTAATAAATGGGTTATCTCTCATTAAAATTTTTTAAAACTATTACTTCAAATTATAGCTTTTGATAGGCGGGAGGCACGGGGGTTGCCTGTTTCAAACACTACCTAAGGTTTTGGTGGACAGGAGAGGGGGGGGTTAACTTTTTTTAAATTACTAAATCTATTTTGGTTGGGGAGAGGCACGGGGGTTAACTTTTTTTAAATTACTAAATCTGCCCTTAGGGGATAGCTATAGGGTAATAAATGGGTTATCTCTCATTAAACATTTTTAGAACTATTACTTCTAATTATAGCTTTCGATAGATGGGAGGCGCGGGGTTTTGGTGGGCGGGTGTACAGGGGGTTAACTTTTTTTAAATTACTAAATCTGCCCTTAGGGAATAAGATAATAAATGGGTTCTCTCATTAAACTTTTTTAGAACTATTACTTTTAATTATAGCTTTGATGGGCAGGAGGCGCTGCCTAAGATTTTGGTGGATGGGGGTACAGGGTGGTTAACTTTTTTAAATTACTAAATCTGTTTTGATGGGTGAGGAGCGCGGGGGGTTAACTTTTTTAAATTTCTAAATATACCATTAGGGGATAGCTGAAGGGGTAATAAATGGGTTTTCTCTCTGATTAAATACTTCTAGTTATAGCTTTTGACGGACGAGAGGCACGGAGGTTGCCTGTTTCAAACACTGTCTAAGGTTTTGGTGGGTAGGGAGTGCGGACGGTTAACTTTTTTTTAAATTACTAAATCTACGCTTAGGGGATAGCGGAAGGGGTAATAAATGGGTTATCTCTCTGATTAAACTTTTTTATAATTATTACTTCTAGTTATAGCTTTTGATGAGCGGGAGGCGCAGGGGGTTGCCTATTTCAAACACTGCCTAAGGTTTTGGTGGGCATGGGGGCGCAAGGGGTAACTTTTTTTAAATTACTAAATATGCCCT
>UESW01003140.1:0-31399 GCA_900491605.1 Calamus simplicifolius | reverse complement strand
TTATGAGGATTAAACAGAATGGCTTTTCACTCGCAACTTTTTTGGTAAATGTTTTGGAGACGTCATCACTTTCATCTGTCTCTATGCATATGTTGGATGTTTTGATGGCTGTCTTACACATAAAGTTTGCATTTCAGCAATCAAGGAGAAAATGCTTGATGGTTGTTTGGAGCAAATATCATTGTTCTACGGTTATTGGGAAACCTTTGAAGGCCAACTCACATTTTGAAGGAAAGTATGTAATATTCATTCTCTTTCCTTGACAGGGTTTTCATAAGTACAATATTTTTGTTATAAATTTATGATACTTTGAAAGGAATATTCCTTAGCTAATGTGTGGTCATGCATATTGAATGGGAAATCAATTATTAGATGTCACACATAAGCTTTGAAGTTATTTTTATTCTAAGTTATATGCATGTGTAGCAATTATTCATATGCATGTTTGACACGATCCATAAAATGGAAACTCCAGTAGTTGTTTTATTGATTTGTTTCCTTTTTTGTCTCTGCATTTCATACCCTAGCAACTACATGTTGAGACTTTTTGGGCCTGCTCTGGCAATATGCATATCTGCTTTCTTTTTAAATTTATCCTGTGTATTTTCTACATTGTTTTTGATGCATATGGAAGCCTATTCTACAACGGCCAAACATGTGAATAACAAGAAAATGGTATTATGAAAACCAGATATGTTAATGATATCGACAAATTTCTTCCCCTGCTTGATTTAGATGCTAAGTTGTTTAAATGTATATCATTTCGTGAAGCTTGATTTAGATGCTAAGATATACTATGTGGTCTATCAGGTGTTCTCTTTCTTTTCTTTTGGCTCTTGCAGTAAATGACTGCATCAAAAACCCCTTGATATGAGGGTGAATTCGATGAACTTACACAGCTATCGCATTATTTGCTAATGCGAACTTACACTCACTCTTTTCTTTCATCTATACTTAAAGAATCAATCTAATGCTATGTTGTTTTTGCAGGCTTGTGTAGATTGATTTGGTGTTCTGTTGGTGATATGCATCACTGAACATCTTTGTTAGAGCATACTGAAACATTGAATCATCTCTTTGCAGAAAGAGGAAAAGAAAACCTGGAGACTTCCTTTTAACAATGGTAGTCATATTATTAAAAGTTAAAATTTGATAGTGATTTTAATTTTTTTCTATACTTTGTAGGACCTTTCATATATTTATGAAGTTGAAAAGCCAGTTTTCATTCTTTTAGTTTATTGCACCTTCTTTTTCAAGCTTATTTTAATCAAGGAAAATGCTCATTATTTTTTCAGGCAACAAATGAAAACCTTCCGCCTAATGTCATCAAACAACTTGCTAAAGAACTGAAGAATCTTGATGAAACACCACCAGAAGGCATTAAAGTGGCTGTAAATGATGATGACTTTTCTACTATATTTGCTGATATTGAGGGTCCTGGTAGATTTCTGATATTCTCTTTTTTTATTTATCTTTTGCCATTGGAAGTGATGCTTGATGAGTTTATGCTACCTGGACCTGCTTGATGCAGCTGGTACTCCATATGAGAATGGCATATTCCGCATGAAGCTGGTATTATCACATGATTTCCCTCAGTCACCTCCAAAAGGTCTTTCCGTGTCCCACAAATACATGGTTGAATTGTGCAGACTCCTTTTGTTACATGGTATTACTTTTTTTATCGTGTGGAGTGTTAATCATTCATTTTTCACTTTTGTAGGCTACTTTTTGACTAAAATCTTTCATCCAAACATTGCAACAAATGGTGAGATTTGTGTGAACACACTAAAGAAGGATTGGAATCCTAGTCTTGGTTTACGGCATGTCTTGCTTGTAAGTTTGAAAGTTGTTAATTCCATCTTTATGTACTATTTCCGTCTCTTATTTCAATATTTCCTTCACAAGTAAGCAAGTTAAAATAGGAAGAAGAAATTGACTTTTAAGGCGTGTTTGTAATACTTTCCTAAAGGCAATATTGCCCCTACTATGATTGAATTGAGTACCAGACAGTTCACCTTTAGGACGTAACAAAGCCCCAAAACTCTCCCAAAGAAACTTGTGAAAAGGTTTACTGAATGAGGAAAATGAAAGCTTATTTGTAATTGGCAAATGGATGCAACTGTCTTTTGACAATTTTTTAGACCGTTTAAAACTGAAATTTCAAATTGAGATTAAATTTGAAATTAAAAAAAAAACATAAGTGTCTTTTGACCAATTTCAATCCCAATCACCCAAGTGCTAAGTGCCCTTTCAAATATTGAAATATTTATTTATTTACACATTTGGCACACTTAGATACATCTTATCACAAGTTAACACTAGAATTAGGCCCATACTTATAAAGGCCTTCAACTTTTCTTCCTTTCCAATGTAGGACTAAATTCCCACTTAAACTCAACATTACAATCTACTCCAATAATCCCCCACTAGATTGCAATGTTGATTTGAAATACCTCTTTATGTGATCAATATTATGCATGCAAGAAGGTATCTCTAGATTTAAACTTTCAATTAGTGTATGTATCTTAAGATTCTAATGAAGTTATAGGTGTCCTTAGACTAAAACTTCTTTTACTAGATCCATTATCAGCATATCATCGGTCATCTTAAACTCAAAATATTTCAATGCTAGAAATCTGTTCCTGCCTTTCTTCTCATTTTTGTATTTTATATCCAAGGCTGTCCCAATGTCTTGCGGCATTTTCAAATTTCTATAAAGGTGATACAGTCAATCAGTGTGGGAATTCAGAATGTGTCTGCAACAAACAAGATCATCTTCTTCATGTTTCTTTCTTTGTGCCTTGATTCTTTCAAGATCGTCTGAAGTTGGGTCTGTGATAATAGTTGCAAATTTGGATCAAGCACATGGTAGATCTTCAAAGTAGTGAGAAGAAACACCATCTTGTCCTTCTATCTTGTGTAATTCGTGGCATCAAAATGATCCGGTTTCATGACTACTGGTTCTAGAAATGAACCTTAACACTCGAATTCAATTCTGTCTCCATGGAATATTGGAACAACAGGTTAAAATAGAAATAAGAAATTGGCTTTGAGGCATGTTTGTAACACTTTCCTAAAGGCAGTATTGCCCCCACTATAACTGAATTGAAGTACCAGGTATTTTACTTTCAGGATACAATGCAGCCCCCAAACTTTCTCTAAGAAACTTATGAAAAGGTTCATTGAAGAAGGAAGAAGGAAGCCTATTAGTAATTGGCGAACAAGCATAACTGTTACGAAAGACAACCATCTTTGGCAGTTTTTCAAACCATTTGAAACTGAAAATTCAAATTGAGATTTAAATCTGTTTTTTTTTAAAAAAAAGTGTTTGCTGACCAATTTGAAGCCCAATCGCCCAAGTACGCCAAGTGCCATTTCAAAGATTTAAATATTTATTCTATTGGCACATTTGGCACAGTTGGAAACATTTTATTATAAGTTTAACACTAGAAGTAGGCTCATACTTGGCCTCCAACTTCTCCTTCCTTTCCAAAGTGGGGCTAAATTCCTACTTAAACTCAACAGTGTAATCTACTCCAACAGTTGGTGCTCTATCGGAATTGGTTATCAGAGATTTACATATTTTTATGTCTTTGAATGCCTGAGCTGGATATTTTGTCCTCATTATCTATTATTTCTGAAGTCTTGATTTTTATGATGAGTTTTTGCTTGATTATACTTAGCAAGTTTCAAATCATTGTGTTGATTGCTTGATGAACTTAATATCATCAGCTCTTTCAATTGCGAAGCAATCCCATTCTGGCATATTAATAATGTAACTTATGTGGTTCACATTAACACTGCTGGCAGGTAGTCAGATGTCTGCTGATTGAACCATTTCCTGAATCTGCACTTAACGAGCAGGCTGGTAAGATGTTGCTTGAAAATTACGAGGAGTATGCAAGGCATGCCAGGTCAGCTCCTCTCTAACCTCCATGCGGCACATACCATCTCTTTGGTTCTTGAGTTTTTTGCGCTACTATTTTCAGCTGACCATAGATTATGGTTTTACCATTGCTGTGTAGTTTTATCTCATCAGTTACAGGCTGGTGTTTGATAATTGATACAGAAGGAGAAACTCATGGTGGATTTTATGACACATTTCACAGGTTGTATACTGGAATTCATGCTCTCAAACCTAAAACAAAATCTAAGACTGGAGCAATCTCCGAGTGCACCATGGCTCTTAATGTGGATCAGAAAATTGTGGTTTCAAGCGGCAAGGTGTCACCACCCCCCACCCTATTGACTGCTAACACAACCTCCAAAGTATCAGTAACAAACGGCCAGGATCAGAAAGCTGTCATTCCTGCGATGGAGCCTGTGACTGGGACATCAGCAACTCAAAAGAAGGAAGTAGCTGTCACTGCAAAGGTTCAGGTGGATAAGAAGAAGATGGATGCAAGGAAGAAGAGCTTGAAGAGATTATAAGGAGAGGGAGGGAGAAGATTTTGGAATGAGGGGTACATTTTGCAGTGGAAAGGACATGATCAATGGGAATTACATGAAAGCATTTGTAATCTGAAACTTTTTGGACTGTGGTTGTCATTGCATCCCATTCTTTGTGCAATCACTCAAATCATTGCGGCAAATGGCAGTTAGAATGGAATTTTAGATCTTGTTCTTATGCTTTCTTTGTTCTTTTTGAAGATGGCATTCTTGCTAGTTGCTTCTAGATTTTTTTTTTTTTTTCCTGAGACTTTTTAATGATAAATGTTTGGCCGATAGGTTAATGACCCTAAATATGAAAAGAAAAAATAGGTTACACCACATTAGCTGTTGCATGTTTCAGAGCCTGAAGCTGGTTTCCTGGCTGTGCTCTTTAATTTGCCCCTAGGAATTTTTTTGCCCCTTTTACTTCCCAACATTTATTTTTTCAAGAAAAAAAGAGACTTGCATATTTCCCGAATGCAACCAGGCAAAGAAAAGAATATTTCGTTTTCAAATTCTTTTTCATTCTTTTTTCAAATTCTTTTTCATTATTTCACCTTCTAAGCAACCCTACAGGGCCTTTGACTTTGTAGTCTGGCTCCAAGTGGAACTTCATCAGACTGTGATAGCATGCATGAATCTTTTAATTCTAGTAGCAAAACTCTTTCAAAAGTTCTATATTAATAAATGTTTGGTAGCTGTTAGTCAAACAGCTGTTATTTCTTCATGTTTTCTTCTCAAAACCTATTGTTTGTACTTTCTTGCACTTTCATGGCCATGGCTTTGCCCGTGGTAAGAGTTGCAAGGATGAAGATTCTGACATGAGAAAATAATAAAAAACATCAGACTTCCATGTCTGTGTTGTTGCATTTTGGGGCTTCACAGGTTTGCGGAATCAATTAATGGTTGATGTTTGTTTGGAGCTCCATAAAATAATTTCAATGTGGTCCATTAGCCTTGCAAAAATGAATGGCGCACGTATGAAGCGAAACGTGTACTCTTATTCCATTCTGTCTTTGGGATTTCATGAATCAAAATATGGCTTTTCTTAGTACATGAACAATGTGTTGTTTTGGCTCCTATGATGTCCTTATACCTATATATAATTTAACAACAATAATGTATGATACCAGATTGAACAGGAGCTAGTAACTTATTAGCCTAGTTGGTATTATGCCATACTGGCCATGAAATAAGTTTGTCTTCTTGATCTTAGTACAGTATGTGACCCAAGATGATGGAAATCAAGAAAAGTCTTGCTACACTGCAGTACCCGGTTCCCGGTTCATGTGAACCGGGTTCAGGCCTGATACTGTGCAGTGCAACGCTTCGTTTTTAGCTGAGCGCTTCGTTTGCCCGGATCCTCAAACCGAAGCGTTGCACCGGAGGAATAAATATGTGATGGAGGGGGGGCTCCCTCCATCATTCTGGCATCCGTTTTCCATCAGGTAAATTCCAGATCCACTTAGAGAGAGAGAGAGAGAGCGTGAGGAAGAGAGACACAGAGGGAGACATGGAGAGAGCTCGGGTGGCACAGAGGAAGCGCCGGTCGATCCTTTGGTTCAGGACCGGCGGCGTGCTCGCCGCCTCGCCGGGCCTGAACCAAAGGATCGACCGGCGCTTCCTCTGTGCCACCCGAGCTCTCTCCCTATCTCCCTCTGTGTCTCTCTTCCTCACGCTCTCTCTCTCTCTCTCTCTCTAAGTGGATCTGGGAATTTACCTGATGGGAAACGGATGCCAAATGATGGAGGGAGCCCCCCCTCCATCACATATTTATTCCTCCGGTGCAACGCTTCGGTTTGAGGATCCGGGCAAACGAAGCGCTCAGCTAAAAATGAAGCGTTGCACTGCACAGTATCAGGCCTGAACCCGGTTCACATGAACCGGGAACCGGGTACTACATCCTCCCCTCCTTATAAAAATTTCGGCCTCGAAATTGATACATGACCTCATAACTACCGATCAATCAAACTAATCAAAAGTTAGCAATCTTAGATAGATAAATTACCTTCAAATAAT
This sequence comes from Calamus simplicifolius, assembly GCA_900491605.1. Lineage (NCBI taxonomy): Eukaryota > Viridiplantae > Streptophyta > Magnoliopsida > Arecales > Arecaceae > Calamus > Calamus simplicifolius. The sequence goes on along the minus strand of UESW01003140.1, from coordinate 24,949 downwards.
TGAGGATAACATTCCACAAGTACTCAAACATGCAATGTAAGTAAACCCACTGTTTATACTCTCAATGGTAACTGTAAATGTGACCCACGGCCCTACAATATCTCAATAGTGTACCAACAAGCATCCCCCCTACTGAAAGGGTCGAAATACCATAGTGTACCAACAAGCATCCCCCCTACTGAAAGGGTCGAAATACCAGGGTCACGCCATGTCAAAATCCACCAGAACACATACTCTATATGTGTAATGCCACATCATAGAACCAGAACACATCCTCTAGATGTGTAGGTGGCATAAACAAGCAGAACACGTCCTCTAGACGTGTGTGGTATGACATGATAAAGGAGAACCGCGGCGACACATAACAGTACCTCACATCACATGCACTCATCATATCAATAACAACTCAATATTGCATAAACAGTGGATTATACCTACTGAACAATTGCATGTAATATATTACATCAATGTCATAATAACTGCATCTCTCATGCAAGCATCCACATATGAAATCATAGCACATAAACAACCATGTATTCATAACATACATCTACTTACAATTTAGCCAATGACAATTCTTCACATACAATTCACAATTTAAACATTCATGAATCAATTATTAAATACTGACAACTGGCTTACTTACTGAGTGTAAGCTCACAAACATCTTACAATGTTTTGTCAGAGCCACGAGGTTGAAGATGGATTGGTGGGTTGATGGATCTTCTATTAAATATAACAAGACCATTATTTTGTTGTAACCCCAATATTACATATGTGTAGGGCTTGATGCCCAGACTTTTTATTGTTGTGTGTAAGGGTTTGGAACCCAAAACTCTTAGTATTGAGTGATGTATTTGATCTGATTATATATATAATTGTGTTACGTGTGAAAAATTTGTGACGCCTTGCGTGCCCGGCACGCGGCGGGTTGTCACCCTAGCCCGATATTGGGTCTGGGGCGTGACAGCTTTAGTGGTATCAGAGCTTAGGTTATGACCCTAGGGACACGGACATATTGACATGATAACACGTAGAGAACATATTTTGATGACATTATACTTTGAGACACCTGACACTTTAGTTTATGATGATATTAACCACATCTAATTTATTAGGAAATAGTTATGGCTCGCCGTACTAGGAGCCAACAGTATGAGGAGGACTCTTGGCCGGTAATGCTGATCAGCCGGTGGGTCAAGAAACTACTGAGGCACGGCACCTGCCAACCCAGTAGGAACTGAACACCAGCGATTCCAGTCCGAGATGCTTCATGCTCTCTCGGGTATGGCGCAGTCTATGCGGGACATGCAGCATCAGATCCAGCAGGCTTTGACCGCTCAGTCTACACCCCCTTCTGCTCCGACTCAGCCTACCCTTCCTGTTCCGCAGCTGCAGCCGACCTTACCCACTCCATCAGCACCGCCGACCCAGTCTGCTTTATCTCAATCCTGGGTGGGGAACGGCCGTAGCTTTGCAGATTTCAAGAAGTTTGCCCCTGCTCCTTTCTCTGGTTCAAGCAACCCTATTGATGCTGAGAGATGGGTGCGTGATATGGAGAAGGCCTTTATGGCCCATGGTAGTCAGGAGATGGAGAGGATCAGATTTGCTACTTATCTTCTCCAAGGGGAGGCTTATGACTGGTGGTTAGTAGAGGAGCAGCGTCGGGGTGGTCAGACTATTTCTTGGGAACAGTTTAAGGAGGCATTCTTCGACAAGTACTTTCCCAGGAGTATGCAGAGGAGGATGGAAACAGAATTTCTTAAGTTGGAGCAAAGGAATCTTTCGGTGGCCCAATATGAAGCTGAATTCACCAGGCTGGCCCGTTTTGCTCCAAGTATAGTATCTAATGAAATGGCCAAGATCATCCGATTCACGGAGGGACTTCGACCCAGACTGATGCAGGCGGTCAACGCATTTGAGCTTCACTCTTACAGTGCTGTGGTAAATAAGGCCTTAGTAATTGAGAGAGATATGAATACTGTTCAGAGGGATTGGGAGCAGCAGAAGAAGAGGAAAGGGCATAATGCTAGTCAACCCCCAGCTCATGCCAAGAAGAAAGGTACACCCCAGGCCCCAGGAGGACAACCAAATAGAGAGGCTCGCTGTAATCGCTGTGGGAATTTCCACCCGGGGAGACCTTGCCGTGGAGTGCCTGGTGCCTGTTTCTCCTGTGGAAAGACTGGCCATAAGATAGCCACATGTCCTCTTTGACAGAACCAGCAGCCATCTTCCAGTCAAGGAGCAAATCAGCAGCAGCAGCAGCCACCGAGGACTCAGGGAAGGGTCTTCGCTCTCACTCAGCAGGATGCTGCCGCTTCTAATTCTGTGGTGACAGGTATATCAATATTTCACATCTAGCATTACATTCTTATCCTGTGCAATGCATTAATAATTAGTTAAACATTATATTCTTGTTGTTAAAATGAAATTTCATTTACGTCCAGGAATGATTAGGATAGGCAATGATTATGCTCAGACTCTAATTGATCCGGGTGCCACGCATTCATTTATATCTGACACCTACCTTGGTAAAAATGCATCATTGACACCTGAATCTCTAGACCATGAGTTACACATTGCCTTTCCAAATGGTGATACTATGAAAGTTGATACTGTATGCAAATCCTGCCTGATTATCATAGAGGATAGGAAGCTGAATGCCAATCTTATTGTCCTTCCATTGAAATTCGTTGATGTTATCCTTGGCATGGATTGGTTAGCTTCCTATCATGCTTCTGTAGACTGTTTCAGGAAGATCGTCAACTTCAAAATTCCTTGTCAGCCCGAATTTAGTTTTACTGGTGGCCAGAAACTTCTAGCCTCAGTGTTTGTTTCAGCACTACAAGCTGATAAGTATCTGAGGAGTGGTGGTCAAGAATTTCTTGCTGTTATTTATGATCTTCAAAAGAAAGAGGCCAAGTTGGAGGATATTCCTATAGTTAGAGAATTCCCTGATGTCTTTCCAGATGAATTATCAGAGTTGCCCCTGACCGAGAGGTTGAGTTCTCCATTGATTTGATTCCTGGAACTGGACCTATATCCAAGGCCCCTTATCGTATGGCCCCGGCTGAGCTAAAAGAGTTGAAGGACCAATTGCAGGAACTCCTAGATCGGGGATTTATCAGGCCTAGTGCTTCTCTTGGGGTGCTCCAGTTCTATTTGTTAAGAAGAAGGATGGCAGTCTTCGGCTATGCATTGATTACCGGGAAATCAACAAGGTGACAGTGCGAATAAGTACCCTTTGCCGAGGATTGATGATTTGTTTGACCAACTTCAAGGAGCCCGAGTATTCTCTAAGATTGACCTCAGGTCAGGTTATCATCAGCTTAAAGTCAAGGATGTGGATGTTCCTAAGACAGCTTTCAGATCTAGATATGGCCATTATGAGTTTTTGGTGATGCGTTTGGTTTGACCAATGCTCCGGCAGCGTTCATGGATTTGATGAACAGAATATTTAGGCCATACTTGGATCAGTTTGTGGTTGTATTTATTGATGATATTCTGATCTATTCTAAGAGTCTCAGGGAGCATGAGGATCACTTGAGGATTGTGCTTCAGACTCTTAGGGAGAAGAAGCTTTATGCCAAACTACAGAAGTGTGAGTTTTGATTGGACCAAGTAGCTTTCTTGGGTCACATAATTTCTGCGGATGGCATTTCTGTGGACCAGAAGAAGATTGAAGCTATTACTAGCTGGAGCCGACCCTCCAATGTGGCTGAAGTTAGAAGCTTCTTGGGGCTAGCCGGGTATTATCAAAAATTTGTGGAAGACTTCTCTCGCATCGCTCTACCCCTAACTCGTTTAACCCAGAAACGAGTGAAGTTTGACTGGTCAGAGGAGTGTGAGGAAAGTTTTTAGGAGCTAAAGCAGCGTTTGGTGTCAGCTCCTATCCTTGTTCTTCCGACAGGATCTGAGGGTTTCACACTTTATACTGATGCCTCTCGGAAAGGATTGGGATGTGTTCTAATGCAGAATGGAAAGGTGATAGCCTATGCTTCCAGACAGCTGAAGCCTTATGAGCAGAACTATCCTACTCATGATCTGGAATTAGCTGCGGTGGTTTTTGCTTTAAAGATTTGGCGGCATTATCTCTATGGAGTGTCGTGTGATGTGTATACAGACCATAAGAGTCTAAATATATCTTCACACAGAAGGAGCTCAATTTGAGGCAGAGGAGATGGTTGGAACTTCTAAAGGACTATGATCTGAATCTACATTATCATCCAGGGAAGGCTAATGTTGTGGCTGATGCTTTGAGTAGGAAGACCTCTTTTGAGTTAGCTGCTATGCTTACCTCCAGACTCACATTCTAAAGGATCTCGAGAGGTGGGAGATTGGTCTGAGAGTACAACAGTCTGATGGACTTGTTGCTGCACTTATTCTTCAGCCGACTCTTATTGACAGAATTAAGTCCTCCCAGATGGAAGATCCAGATCTTCAAAGAATTAAAGTTGCTGTTCAGTCAGGAGATCAGAGTGGATTTTATGTAATGGATGATGGATCCCTGAGATTTGAAAGCAGACTTTGTGTGCCTAGCAATGAGGAGTTGAAAGCTGAGATTTTGAGGGAGGCTCACTACTCTCCCTATACTGTGCATCCTGGTGGTACTAAGATGTATAGAGACTTAAAGGAGAATTTTTGGTGGAAAGGGATGAAGAGGGATATTGCTCAGTTTGTGGCCAAGTGCTTAGTATGTCAGCGGGTGAAGGCAGAGCATCAAAAACCTGCGGGACCTCTTCAATCTTTGATGATTCCTCAGTGGAAATGGGAAAAGATTACTATGGATTTTGTAACTGGTCTGCCCAAAACTCCCAGGAGTAATGATGCTGTTTGGGTTATTGTGGACAGACTGACAAAGTCAGCTCATTTCCTACCTTCAGAGTTGGAGTCTCGAGTGACAGATTGGCTAGCTTGTATTTGGAGCAGATTGTGAGACTCCATGGTGTTCCTGTTTCTATTGTATCTGACCGGGATACCAGATTTGTATCACAGTTTTGGAAGAGCCTTCATAAAGCCTTGGGGACCAAATTGAACTTTAGTACGGCTTATCATCCCCAGTCTGATGGGCAGTCAGAGAGGACCATTCAGATTCTAGAAGATATGTTGCGTGCCTGTGTAATGGACTTAGGTGGGGCTTGGGATAACCACTTATCTTTGGTGGAGTTTGCTTACAACAATAGTTATCAAGCCAGTATCCAGATGGCCCCATTTGAGGCTTTGTACGGTAGGAGGTGCAGATCTCCTTTGTGTTGGGATGACGTGGGGGAAAGGAAATTGCTAGGCCCTGAGCTGATCCAGCAGACAGTTGACAAGGTGCATTTGATCAGGGAGCATCTTCGTACAGCTCAGAGCAGGCAGAAGAGTTATGCTGACGTCAGGAGGAGAGAGTTAGAATTCTAGGTTGGGGATCATGTTTTCTTAAGGGTATCACCAACCAAGGATGTGATGAGATTCGGGGTCAGAGGAAAGCTTAGTCCACGCTATATTGGACCCTTTGAGATCTTGAGCAGAGTTGGGGAGGTTGCTTACAGCTTAGCACTGCCTCCGATCTTATCTGGTGTTCATAATGTATTCCATGTATCCATGCTGAGGAAATATGTTTCAGACCCCAGTCATGTCATAGCTTATGAACCTATTCAGTTGAGGAAGGATTTATCGTATGAGGAGCATCCTGTGCGTATCGTAGACCGCAAGGATCAGATTTGAGGCGGCGTACCATCCCTTATGTCAAAGTTCAGTGGAATAATCACACTGAGAGGGAGGCTACTTGGGAGCTGGAGGAAGAAATTAAAAAGAAGTATCCTCAATTATTTGAAGGTAATTTATCTATCTAAGATTGCTAACTTTTGATTAGTTTGATTGATCGGTAGTTATGAGGTCATGTATCAATTTCGAGGCCGAAATTTTTATAAGGAGGGGAGGATGTAGTACCCGGTTCCCGGTTCATGTGAACCGGGTTCAGGCCTGATACTGTGCAGTGCAACGCTTCGTTTTTAGCTGAGCGCTTCGTTTGCCCGGATCCTCAAACCGAAGCGTTGCACCGGAGGAATAAATATGTGATGGAGGGGGGGGCTCCCTCCATCATTTGGCATCCGTTTCCCATCAGGTAAATTCCCAGATCCACTTAGAGAGAGAGAGAGAGAGAGAGAGAGTGAGGAAGAGAGACACAGAGGGAGACAGGGAGAGAGCTCGGGTGGCATAGAGGAAGCGCCGGTCGATCCTTTGGTTCAGGCCCGGCTGCGTGCTCGCCGCCTCGCCGGGCCTGAGCCTTGGCCGGCGACCCCGCCGGCGCCGGGGGAGGCGTCCGGCGGGGTGGTGGTGGAGAGAGAGAGGAGAGAGAGGGCCAATTGGCCCTCCTCTCGCACGGTGGCGGAAGCCGGGTTCGGCCCGGCTTCCGCCGGTTGGTTCGGGCCCGGCGGCATGCTCGCCGCCTCGCCGGGCCCGAGCGTTGGCCTGTCGCCTCCACCGGCGCCGGGCGTGCGTCCGGTGGAGGTCCGGCCGGCCAAGGTGGCCGGCCGAGCCGCCGGCACAGCTCCGTGCCGCGCGGGTGAGTGAATGATGCTGAGAGAAATTGAGGGTGAGGGAGGGGGTTTGGCGGCCGGCCGCGGCGGCGGCCGGCTCTGGCCCGGCCACCGGCGGCCGGGCCGCCCTCAATTTGGCCGGCGGTGGCCCCGGCCGCCGGCTATGTGCCCGTCCCCTGTTCGGTGAAACAGGGGATCGGGTGGAATATGTTTGAACCGGGCCGGCTGGGCCGGCCGGTTCAGGGCCTTTTGGGCCGTACTGTGAGCTAATTTTGGGTCCTGTAACGGGCCGGGATTAGAAAAATAATTATATGGTTAGAATCTTGGTGAATTCTAGTTTCATTGGGTATTTTTACTTCCCCAATTGGGTGTGTATAGTGGGAGATATTCGAGCCCAAAGTAGGGCCCGTGAACTAGTTTGGGTAGAAATTCTAAGGATCATTTTAATATTCTTTGCTAATAAATTAATTGTGTAAAATGATCCTGTAGGTGCTCAGACATCTGACTAGCTGCATATATACCTGTTGGATAGCGTACTGAGGTAAGTAAGCCAGTTGTCAGTATTTAATAATTGATTCATGAATGTTTAAATTGTGAATTGTGATGTGAAGAATTGTCATTGGCTAAATTGTAAGTAGATGTATGTTATGAATACATGGCTGTTTATGTGCTATGATTTCATATGTGGATGCTATGCATGAGAGATGCAGTTATTATGACATTGATGTGATATATTACATGCAATTGTTCAGTAGGTATAATCCACTGTTTATGCAATATTGAGTTGTTATTGATATGATGAGTGCATGTGATGTGAGGTACTGTTATGTGTCGCCGCGGTTCTCCTTTATCATGTCATACCACACACACGTCTAGAGGACGTGTTCTGTTTGTTTATGCCACCTACACATCTAGAGGATGTGTTCTGGTTGTATGATGTGGCATTACACATATAGAGTATGTGTTTTGGTGGATTTTGACATGGCGTGACCCTGGTATTTCGACCCTTTCAGTAGGGGGGATGCTTGTTGGTACACTATGGTATTTCGACCCTTTAGTAGGGGGGATGCTTATTGGTACACTATGTATTTCGACCCTTTCAGTAGGGGGAATGCTTGTTGGTACACTATGGTATTTCGAACCTTTCAGTAGGGGGATGCTTGTTGGTACACTATGGTATTTCGACCCTTTCAGTAGGGGGGATGCTTGTTGGTACACTATTGAGATATTGCAGGGCCGTGGGTCACATTTACAGTTACCATTGAGAGTATAAACAGTGGGTTTACTTACATTGCATGTTTGAGTACTTGTGGAATGTTTAAGCATGCAGATCATTTATATGCTTATTGATTGCTATGCTATGATTTGACTGTATAACGTGGCTTACTTACTGAGTGTAAGCTCACAAACATCTTACAATGTTTTTGTCAGAGCCACGAGGTTGAAGATGGATTGGTGGGTTGATGGATCTTCTATTAAATATAATAAGACCATTATTTTGTTGTAACCCCAGTATTACATATGTGTAGGGCTTGATGCCCAAACTTTATTATTGTTGTGTGTAAGGGTTTGGAACCCAAAACTTTTAGTATTGAGTGATGTATTTGATTGATTATATATATAATTGTGTTACGTGTGAAAAATTTGTGACGCCTTGCGTGCCTGGTACGCGGTTGTCACCTAGCTCGATATTGGGTCTGGGGCATGATATACACCATATTCGATGATTGATAAATGTCCTGTTTGCATGCATGTTTAAGCAGAAAAGAATAATTTTGCTCTTCGTATTCGTACGCATGCGATGCACGCTAGTCATTGTAACCGATGTGCACTGCACCGCCGGAAAACAAGTCCTTATGGTGCAATAAGACTTTTCTCGGAAACAAGTCCTTATGGTGCCAGACTATTAAAACGAGTGATTTAGACCAGGCCTGGTTTGGACCAATTAATTCTCCTCTCTCAAAAATTAAGGAATAGAAAGTTTCCACACTTTTTTTTTGTTGCCTATATTTCATTTGTGAATAATATAATATAAGAAGGATAAAAAGAGGAGAAGGCGAAGAGAGAGACGGAAAAACTAAAAAAAAAAAAAAAAAGAAAGAGGAAAATAGTGGAAGGGCAAGCAGAAAGATCGTCAGCTCGTAAGGTACATTTTTTTCCAAGATTCTCTCTTGCATTTTCTTTGTTTAATCTCATAAATGAATGGATAAAATTAGCAAAATATGAAGGAATTATGTCAAAATTTTATATTTCGGATTAATATTATGGTATATCATAGATCGTAGTCAAATCTTTTTTTGATATTTATGTTGTTTTTCTATAAAATATATTTTAGGATAAAAAAAATAAAAGATAAAAAAAGATGTTGAACTCCACAATTTAGTATATTAGTCTGGGTTTATCATGCCACATGCTGTTTTTTTAAAATAGTAATTTTATTAATTTGGTATATTAATTGCTTCTTGAATTTTAGTTTTAAAGTAATCCCCTGATTAATCAGGCTATTAGCACTCTTAAAAAATACATATGTGATTTCTCCTATTAGAGACTGCATTAGCAATAACTAAATTTTATTTTTTATTTTTACTTTAAATAATATTATTATTTAATAAATCAATAAAAATATCATAAATCCAAAAAATGCAATTCGATAGTTTATATAAAATATTTTAAATATATTTTCAGATCATGTATTTTTTTTAATATTTATTCAATCTATACATATTTTATAAAGTGAATATAAAAATAATAATACAAAAAATGTTTTTAAAATATAAAATTTTATAAGTATAGTTCAGAAGTAATTTTTGAGATCACTATCATTTTCTAGAAATTTTTAAAAATTTTCTAAATTTTGTGTAAGTAATTTTATACTAAAAACAATTAGTCAAAAATCTAATGAATAACTCTAAAATGAATAGCGATAATTGATGCAAGCTTTTTCTTGGATTGATGGTAAATGGTTTTAAAGGTGTCAAGATAGATGAACATCAAATATATATATATATATATTAAAGAATAGTATTCCTCTTACGAGGAGGGGAAGCCAAGCCATCGCATCAAAGTAGCATATATTTGGTGCGTATCTCAATGCATCCATCTGCTCTTTAGATAGATTCTTCTAGACTTTAATAAAGAAAAGAGGAGATTATAAGTAAAACATGTGGAATGGGATGAGAGGGCAATACGGCCATCACCTTATCAATCTAAAGACCTAATATTTTATGAGATTATGCATCTAAATGAGATGGAGGGGATGCAAAATTAGGCTTCTATATAGAGAAGTAGTGGGGGATCGATGATTAAAATCGTTAGGTGTAAGCCTTAACTTTGATCCTCATATTACAAAGAAGACTCCATATTGAATCTATTGTAAGATATTAAGCATAGAGAACCTAGCAGAAACGTGGGCCGACATTATATTAAGATTAGAGTCAAGTTTCATAGTTTAAATATAAATGTGATTTATATTTGTGTATGAGAGAAACATTAATATTCAACTTGAAACTAAGCATATGCCTGTGTGCTATTTTCAATCTTTTTATGTCAGTATTGCATATTTTTAATATTATACCCAATTAATTTTGAAATATATTATATAGTCATCTTATTTTTAAGCATATAACATAAAAATTAAATATATTATATTTAATTTAAAAAATGAGTTTAAAAATTTTATTTTTTACTCAAAACTAAATAAAAGTAACCTAAAATCTGAAAATTAAAAATAATAAAATATATATTTATCAATGGATATAGTTAGTATGTAGTGTATTCGCGTAAAATAATATGCAAGTACACAGAATCGTAACAAGTAGTAAAGTGTTTTAGAAAATAAATGTCGAACTCACAAAGATTAATTATGTTATTGGATGTCAAAATTTACTAAATTAATTACTATTTAAAAAATCAAATATAAACGAAATATTCTATTATCTAAACTAAATACAACTACTTAGTCTAAAAATTAACAGAGCGTAAAAATATAAACATGTAAAAATATGATAAGAATAGATCTAGAGCGATTGATTTCATCTAACAAATCTCATATAATTTATTTTTATTAATTATTAAATTTTAATAATCCCATGTTGATGATTAAAAATTTTTTAATTATTCAATATCTTCTCTCAATGATATAAAAATATCTCCAACTAACAACTTTATATCTCTATGTGAATTTAATTAATTGGAGACTCATTATGTATTTTATTTTTTTAAAAAAAAATTATATTAATCGCGGTAAAGCATCTTTACTTTCACTCAACTAATTATGTTTAATTCTAGATCTAAAATAACAAATCATCTCTCAGTCTCATTGTAATTCAATTGATCAAACAATAATAATAAGAATTAAACACTCAATCATGAAAATATTAAAAATAAAATAACTAATAAAAGAAATTATGTGTTTTTTGCTAGATTACATCAATGCTCTAGACAAGAAAATTTAGCTTAAAATAAAATTGAAAAGAAAACTAATGAAACTTATGTTTTTCATTGGAAGCAATTGATGAATACGTAGTACTCGCCTCAGTTCTTCATATCTCATCTATTGAAAAACTCAAAAGCCTCGTCGGTTAAAGACCCGCTACCTTCTTTTTATATTTGAAAAGTCGCTGCTCATATCGTATTGAATACGTGTAAAAATCACCGTCTAAGAGTTCTTTCCAAGTGTGCCTCTTCCTATTGATCGTTTGATGATCATTGGATGGCTGGGATGTGCTAAAGGAAACCGCCCAAAGAGTCCTCTCCGGATGAATACGATGTTGCCAAGCTGGCTGGGCGCCAACTTGGTAACGTCTTGAAAACACGTGGAGTCTTGCTCATCATCGCATAGAGTCCGGCATCACCGCGTGAAGTCCCGCTGCCAGGCTCCCATGCACCCCTATTTCTTGGCCGTTTTACGTTCAAATCTTCACTAATTCTTTCCACGTCACCACCTTTGGAGATAGGTTCTCAACCATTCTCAATATCCTGTCGCGGTGATTTCTTGTGCTCACGCTCTCATCTCTTGCATAGGCTGAAACAGAATCATCAATGCCGGTAATTCTTATGCATGGGGGCCCACCAGGCCTTAATGCAAGGGCTTGAATTAGAGTCACCAATTGGCTTCCCTGTTATCTGAAAATCAATAATATAGATAAAATAAATAAATAAATAAATAAATTTAACTTAAAATAAATTAAAAACTAGCTAATATCGTTATGAAAGTATATAATTAAATGGTCAGATTTACGCTTATCAAATACCCTTAAACTTACACTTTGCTAGTCCTCGAGCAAAGAAAATAAAACAAGAATCTCAAAACAAAAGATTAATTGTTCAAATAGAGCCTCAAAGATTTAACACATGCTATGATTTAAAGAAATTATCCTATGCAACTCAAGTATAAAAGTTAATACACAATTTGATCTCACCTCATATTCAATTCTCCCACTCATGAGCATACATCATTCTCACTTCATTACTCATTTTTTGGATAGTTTTATACAAACATGTAAATGCAATGAATCTCTAAGAAGTGTATGTATCTACTCCATAGGCTTGTTTTTTAAATTAACTCTCTACTAATGTAGATAAAAGTTAATACCAAGGATCAATAGGTCTTTATAAGCTTGTAATGTAAGGCTAGGGTGAGGGCTACAAAGAAAGGATAAGATGTATCAAAGTAGGAATTTAAATCAATACACCAATGGCATAAAGAGCATAATCACTCTCACTCATAGTGGCTCATACATAGCTTTCATCAAGCACCATCTTTTTCTTTTTCAAAACAATCCCATCTGCTTTTTGCACTCTATCTGAGTTTGAGATTATCACATTCTTTCTAATCCTTGCATTCTCTTATATTTGTATTTTCTCTTTAGCTAACAATGATGCTATTTCAGCATCCGTTTCATAATAGTCAACACCAAGCATAACCGTGTCCTTTAAATGCACATTGCAGTTTATTCGAGATTGGATTCCAACAACGCTGTGCTCTATAAAGCAGTTGTCCAAGAAACTTTCATGGGAAACAATTGAATCAACAATATTACTGTTGTCAATCTTTGTTGGCAATAAATTTTTGGTGATGTATACATTGGCTTTATTGCATCATAAAAGCTAAACCTCGGTGGATGTGCAGTAAGGAAAAAATTAGCTTTAGAGAAGGATTTAATGGTACCAATATCCCCCAGTAATCGTTGAAAAGATATGCCTTGATGAAGAACTCTTTTGCAGATGCAGGAATTATCTCAGATCCAAAGTTATTTGCAGTAGGAAACCTCCATCTCACCTTAGAAGATTTAGAAGTATCTCCTTCTTGAATATATAGACTCCTATAGAAGCAATATATGGTTTCTTTTCTGCCTCAGCTCGTGACAACTCCAATACAGTAGTTCCACTTCATTTCTTTCAAATCTGCTCTTTTTTGCTTTTCACTGAATGAGATGACCTTTCCTTTTTACACCCCCAAACTTATTTCTTGCTGTGCATGGGGTGTGATAAAAATTTTCCATACTCCTACCTCTTGCAATTTTTTTTTAAACTTTTATAACCATGAGTAAGTATCAACTAAGTTTCCTTGAAAGATAAAGATATATGTATAAGTTCAAAAGGGTAAGAATCATATGGGTTAACAAAAAAAATTAAAAGGCTAAAATGTAAATTTTAAAGGCTCAAATGGGTGACTAGAGATATAATGATAAAAGGGTTAGGCTTTTAGGTTCAACCAATCCAAAGATGGCCTATGTTCTTTCCTTGGTGAAACTTTACCTAGGATTTCGTCTCAAGTAATTCTCAAGCAAGTTATAGAGTAGTTGAAACCATAAATATTTATAGAGTTTTATAAAATGTCTTTAGGTATGCAAACAATTAATGATCGTGATACATATCTAATGAATAAAGAGAAAATCATACTAAGTAAAAATAATTTAAGTATTAACTAATCAACTCAATCACTTAGAATTCTTCCTAAAAATCACAACTTGTTTCAACCATGCTATCATTGGCTCTATAAAAACAAATAAAAATCAGATAATTTATATATATATAAACCTAAATATAATTAAAACAGAGAATATAACCTATGATATGCAAACTAACACAAATTAACCAAAGCAATCAAACAAACAACTAGACCTATTATGCAACCCAACAAAAATTAAACTCTCCTTTCCAAACTTAAATCTTGCATTGTCCTCAATAGAAGAGAAAGAAAAGAGAATTAAAAATAATAATGCAAGAAAAGTAAAGTGATACTCCATAGTGTCAATAAATGTCATCTTGAAGTGCACTAGAAGAGACTCCTCCTTCAATATTTGAGGTTGTCCAGGTTGATGGAGACTTTTTGCTTGTAAAAATCTTCGTCGATGTATGGTTTAAGGCACTGCCCATTCACTTTAAATATTTTCTTGGTCTCATGTTGTACTTCAACTGCTCTATAAGGATAGACTTTAGTTACCACAAATGGTCCTAACCATCGAGAGCGCAGCTTTCTTGAAAAGAGTCGAAGTCTTGAGTTAAATAATAAAACTTTTTGCCTAACTTCGAATTCCCTACTTAAAATATGCTTATCATACCATCTCTTGATTTTATCTTTGTAAATTGAGCATTCTCATAAGCGTCATTGCGAAACTCATCCATCTCATTGATTTGCAATATTTTTTCTTGCCAGCTGCTTGTAGATCAAAGTTAAGTATCCTTGTCGTCCAATAAGCCCTGTGTTCTAGCTCCATTGGTAGATGACATTCTTTTTCATAAACAAGCCGATATGGTGACATCCCAATCGGTGTTTTGAATGTTGTTTTATAGCCCATAAAGCATCATCTTTCTCGCCAGTCTGTACGAGAGATATTCATTGTCTTTTCTAATATATGCTTCAACTCTCGATTAGATATCTCGACTTGTCACTCGTTGAGGATGATATGGTGTCACCACGTGATGTGTAACTCCATACTTAGTCAGTAGTGCTTCAAATTGGCGATTGCAAAAATGCTTTCCACCATCACTGATTATTGCCCTTGGAGTGCCGAATCGAGAGAAGATGTTCTTTCATAGAAAATTCACCATAACTCTCACATCATTAGTCGTAAGGCTACTGCTTCCACCCATTTGGAGACATAATCTACAACTACCAAAATAAATTTGTTAGAATATGATGATGAAAAAGGACCCATGAAATCTATACCCCAAACATCAAATAATTCAATAACTAAAATATTATTTAAAGGCATCTCATGCTTCCTAGAAATATTTTCAACTCTTTGACAATGATCACATGAATTAACAAATATGAATGCATCTTTAAAAATAGATGGCCAATAAAACCAGATTGTAAATTTTTGCCATAGTTTTTGCACCACTAAAGTGACCACCAACTTTCAATAAGTAACAATGTCTGATTATGTTCTCCATCTCCTCCTCAGGCACACATCTTCTAATTATCTGGTCCACAGTACCGGTATAAAAAAAGGTTCTTTCCAAAAATAATATTTAAGTCGGAGAAGAACTTCTTCTTTTATTGATATGTCATAATGGAAGGTAGAATTCGCGATACCAAGTAGTTGACTATGTTGGCATACCATGGAATAACTTGTATAGCCATCAAATGCTCATCCGAGAATGCTTCATTTATTTACAATTGTTGTTCATCATCTATACCTGAAGCTCCATCCGAGATAGGTATTCTCCACCAAATTTTTAGTACCCTTCTTATCCTTAATTTTCAAATTGAATTCTTGTAGAAGCAAAATCGATCGAAGCAATCTTGGTTTAGCATCCTTCTTTGCAAGCAAGTACTTCAGAGCAGAATGATTGGTGTAGACAATCACCTTCGAACCTATCAAGTAAGAATGAAATTTGTCAAAAGAAAAACAACTGCTAATAATTCTTTTTCAGTAGTGGCATAATTCAGTTGAGCTTTGTTAAGGTTCTACTTGCATAATAAATAACATGAAAATTTTATCTTTTCTTTGCCCTAAAACCCCTATAGCATAGTCACTGGCATCACACATTAATTCAAACGGTAAATTTTAATCTTGTGACATAATTATATGCTAAAATTAATTTTTTTTTCAGTATTTCAAAAGTATGCAGCATTCATCAGAAAATTCAAATCGAGTGTCTTTAATCAACAAATTGCAAAGAGATTTAGTAATTTAAGAAAAATCCTCAATAAGCCATCGATAAAATCTAGCATGTCCCAAGAAACTTCTTATGCCCTTCACATTGGTTGGTGATGAAAGTTTTTTAATCACTTCTATTTTTGCTCTGTCAACTTTAATTTCCTTCGAGAAAATTCAGTGGCCCAACACTATCCCCTCCTCTACCATGAAGTGGCATTTTTCTCAGTTCAAAACTAATTTTTCTCATCGCATATCTGCAAAACTGAAGATGAGTTAGATAAACAATTATCAAAAGAATATCCAAAGACAGAAAAGTCATCCATGAAGACTTCTAAAACATTTTTCACCATATTCGAGAAAATGGACATCATGCATCTTTGAAATGTGGTTGGTGCATTCAAAGGCCAAAAGGCATCCTCTATATGCAAATGTTTCATATGGACAAGTAAAAGTAATCTTCTCTTGATCTTCAGGTGCAATGGCTATTTGATTATAACCAGAGTATCCATCCAGAAAATAGTAGTAAGCATGTCCTGCAAATCTTTCTAGCATTTAATCAATAAAAGATAAAGAAAAATGATCTTTTCAAGTTGCATCATTAAGTTTTTTATAATCTATGCATACTCGCCATCCTGTGACCGTCCTTGTTGGTGTAAGTTCATTATTATCATTCTTGATCATAGTTATTCTACCTTTCTTTGGCACAACTTGTATTGGACTTATCCATGCGCTATCTGAGATAGGATAAATAATTTTGACATCTAATAGCTTTAGCACTTCTTTATATACCACTTCTTGTATTGATGGATTCAATCTTCTATGGAGTTGGACAATCAGCTTATATTTATCCTTCATTAAAGTCTTATGTGTGCAAATTGAAGAACTAATTCCTTTGATGTTCGAGATGGTCCAACCCAAAGCCATTTTGTGTTCCCGTAAGATTCTAAACAACTTTTCCTCCTCTACATCATTCAAAGAATTGTTAATAATGACTGGAAAAGTAGAGTATTGGCCTAAAAAAGTGACCTTAAATTTGATGGAAGCTATTTTAGCTCAAGTTTAAGTGGTTTCTCTGATGGAGATGTTGGCTGATATGATTTTAAGTCTTTCACTTTTAGTTGCATTGAAGGAGAAAAGAGTGGTGTAGCCTCCAAATATCTTTCACACTCTTTAACTTTTTCATCATCAAATTCAATAGACATATAGCGAGTAAGACATACCTCAAGTGGTAGCTTTAGAAACTCATCTGCATAAGTCTCGTTAGCCATGATCACGTCTCAGTTACTTATTTGAAAACTGGAATGTGTCTCGAAAGGAAATTTCATAGGCTTAAATATATCAAAAGTGACCTCATCCTCTTTGACCCTCAAAATAAGTTTTTCTTGCTGGACATCAATTAAGGTTCTCCCTGTCATAAGAAAAGGTCGACCCAATATCAAAGGGATCTCCTCATCCTCCTCCATGTCAAGAACAATGAAGTCTACCGGAAAGATGAACTTATCAACTTTCACTAATACGTCCTTAATGACTCCTCTTGGGTATTTTATAAATCTGTCTACCAATTGTAAAGAGATGATGGTTGGATTTACTTCTCCTAGACCTAATTTCTTAAAAACGAGAGGCATTAGATTAACACTTGCCCCTAAGTCACATAAAACTCTATCAAAATAAGAATTTCCTATAGTGCAAGGGATAGTGAAACTCCCTGGATCTTTCAGCTTAGGCGACAGCTTCTTTTGTAAGATTGCACTACTCTCCTCTGTTAGCATTACTATTTCATGCTTCTCCAATTTCTACTTCTTTGATATAATGTCCTTCAAAAATTTAGCATATTTAGACATTTGTTCTAAAGCTTCAATGAGAGGAATATTAATATGCAATTCTTAAATATACATAGAAATTTAGAAAAACTGTTCATCCACATTATTCTTTTTTAATCTTTACGGAAAAAGAATTGGTGGGTCATAAATTGAAGGAGAATAAGTCTTAAAAGTAACTTCACTGGATTTTTTTTTAATTTTGAAGCACGTTCATTCTCCTTAGTTTTCTCAACTTGCTTTACTTCTTTCATCTCTAACTCAGCTTCCTTCATCTTGGACTCCTCATTATCTATATTTTCATCTTATTTGACATTTGTTACTTGTTGTTCCCCATATTTTCACCCACTTCTCAATGATATTGCTTTTGTATGTTCTTTCGGATTAGTGACAGTGTTGCTTAGCAAAGTTCCTACAGTCCTCTTTGTGAGCATGTTTGAGAGCTGACCGATTTGTACCTCAAGATTACGAATTGAAGCTGAGTTATTTGTATCGCCACATCTATTTTCTACATATACTGCATCAACATGTCCTCAAGTGTTGGCTTTTTCTCTTGCTGTGGAAATTGCTGAGGTGGTTTAGCTTGCTCTTGATTATTGATCCATGAGAAGTTGGGGTGATTCCTTCATCCAGGATTGTACATGTTCGAGTATGGATTATTTTGACGTTGAAAAGTTAACATAATTTGCTTGTCCATAACTTGATTGGGCAAAAGGATTTTTCACTTGGCAGTCGATACTTGAATGATTTCCTGTACAATGATCACAAACATCATTAGTTTGAATAGCATTAACATTTATCTTACCTAGTTGTTGAGACAAATTTGCCATTTGTGCCGCCAATAAAGTTAGAGAATCAAGTTCTAAAACTCCAGCTGTCTTTCTTGGCATTGCTCTTTTTGCAGGCCATTGATAGTTGTTGGATGCTAATTCTTCCAAAGTTCATATGCTGCCTCATGAGTTTTACTCATTAAAGCTCCACCAGCTGTTGCATCAACCATAGACCTATTTATAGCTCCTAGACCATTGTAGAATGTTTGCACTTGAAGCCATGCTGAAAGGTCATAATGAGAACATCTTCTCAATAAATCTTTATATCTCTCCCATGCTTTATATAATGATTCACCCTCAAATTGGATGAATGTAGTGATATCATTCCCTGGCTTTGCTATTTTTGCAGGAGGAAAATATTTTGCTCGAAACTTTTGTGCTAACTCTTCCCAGGTAGTGATGACGCCAGACGACAAAGAATTCAACCAAACCTTAGCTTTATCCCTAAGTGAGAAAGGAAAAAGCATTAGTCGAATCACATCACCTGTCATTCCATTATGTTTAAAAGTATCATAAATTTTTAAGAATTTTACAATATGGATGTTAGGATCCTCTTGTGCTAACCTCCCAAATTGGACAGTCTGCTGTATCATTTGAATGATGGCCAGCTTGATCTCAAAATTATTGGCTTATATGTCTGGTGTTGACCTAATTATTGATTTTGATGATTAACAAAAGACATGAGTATATTCACTATATTTCTAACAAATTTAATAAGTGTTTCAGGTCAAAAGGTGTAAGGAATGAGTTTTGAATCAAAATTGAAAAGAAAATATGTAAGTTCAGAACTTAGAGTCGACACCCAAACAGTCAGGAGCCGACCCCAGGTGTATCAAAACCTTTCTACATTTTCGGCATGGTCCAGAGTCGACACCTAGAGTTTCGGAGCTGACTCCAACCTGAGATATAGAGAAGTGGTTTCCGCATCAGTTTCCAGAGCCAACACCTGGAGTTCAGGAGCCGACACCTAAAAGTTGCAGAGCTGATACCTAAGTTTCTGGAGCCGACTCTAACCTGAGAATAGAGAGCATATTTTTGGACAAGTTAGAGTCGACACCTTGGAATTCCGGAGCTGACTCCCGATAGACGCGAGCCGACACTTAACTCTTTCGGAGCTGACTCCTCAAAAACTTCTTATTATTATTTTTGGACACCCCGGTTTGGAGCCGACACTTGAAAAGTTGGAGCCGACTCCAACCTGTCAGGAACGAATTTTTCAAATGTCAGAACAGACTCCAACGGTAATATTTTTCCACCTAATCTCTAATGGCTATTTTTCTTTGTGTGTAGAAGCAATCCAACTACTCTGCAACGATTATTTTTTTTACCTAATCTTGGATTAAGGGATCTATAAAAAGGAGGAACCGTCCGTTTGAAAAGAGAGAAGGAGAGACTGAAAAAATTGAAAAATCTTATGAAAGAAAGAGAGAGAAATCAAAGAAGAAAAAACTCAAAGCTCACATCAACCAATCCTAGAGAGTAAAAAGAGAAATCCAAAGCATTCAAGTTCAAATCGGAAGATTTTTCAAGTGAAGAAAAAGAAAGCAAAAGCCATATTTTTTCCCAACTTCTCAACTACAATTTGTAAAGAATCTGAGCTGAGGCCTGATTCAACCTTTCAAAGGAGAAGAGGAAAAGAAGAAAGAAGAAAAGCTTAAATCAAATTCGCTTCAAATAGGCTTTTCTCACCCTTGTTTATTTAATTTGAATATTTGCTTATTTGAGGAGCTATCTTATATTGTAAACTTTATTTTCAAATTGTTGTTTACTAATTCAATCAGAGGATTGAATTAGTGAAGGTAGTATACATCGGAACAAGCTAAGGTTAGCTTGTGGTTGGGTTTTGTACTGGTGAGCCCAGAAAATCGCTGGGTTCGTTGTGATCCCGGGAAAATAATAAGTTTGAGTTGTGAGCTTGTAAAACAACTCGATTGTAATCAAGTGGATTATAGTGTGGACCCAAGTGAAGCTTGGGAGTGGACGTAGGTGTTGGATACACCGAACCACTATAAAATTTTTATGTTTGTCATGTTTGTCTCTCTCTATCTCATTTATTTGTGCTTAGAATTTATTTATTCATTGCACTCAACCACTTTCAAATCAGGCACATAGCTTTAAAGTGTTAAAATTTTTAAAGAACCCAATTCACCCCCCCTCTTGGGTTGCCATATGGGCCAACAATTGGTATCAGAGCTAGTACTCATTTCTTATTTGATCCAACGATCAAGAGTTAAAGATCCAAATGGCAGCTTAAGCTGGATCTTCATTTGCTGAAGGTCAATCCACTAATAGACCTCCTTTATTTAATGGTTCAAATTATTTATTAGAAAGCTAGAATGAGAATTTTATGAAGCTTTAGATTATGAACTATAGAGTGTAATCACTAATGGACCTAGCACACCCACACACATGTAGATAGTTCAATAGTTCCTAAACCCGAAAGAGATTGGAATGAGAATGATAGTAAAATGGTTCAGCTCAATGCAAAAGCTATGAATGTTTTATATTATGCTTTAGATGCTAATGAATTTACTAGAATTTCTATATGTATTTTCACAAAAGAAATTTGGGATAGATTAGAAGTTACCCATGAGGGTACTAATCAAGTAAAAGAATCAAAAATCAATATTCTAGTGCACAAATATGAATTGTTTAGCATGGAACAAAATGAAACTATCACATGCATGTACACTAGATTTACTGATATTGTAAATGGTCTAAAAAGTCTTGGTAAGACCTATACTTATTCTGATTTGGTGCATAAAATTCTTAGGTCTCTTTCAAGATCATGGGAAGTGAAGGTGACTGCAATCCAAGAAGCCAAGGACCTCAATACCTTACCTTTGGAGGAGCTACTTGGATTATTGATGACCCATGAGCTGACAATGAAGCAGCATCAAGAGGAAGAAGTCAAAAAGAAGAGAACGATTGCCTTTAAAGCTGCAGAAAAGGAAATAAGCAGCAGTGAAGAAGAAGAGGAAGATGATGAGACAACCCTTCTTGCAAAGAAGTTCAGAAAATTTATGCAAAGAAGGGACCTTTCAACAAGAAAAAATTTGGAACAAAAATGGAAAATGAAAAGAAAAAGAGAATGACAAACAAAGAGAAAGACCCCCTCATATGTTATGAATATAAGAACCGAGGCACTTTAGATATAACCATCCTCAAATAAAGAAAGCCTGCAAAAGAAGAAGAAGGCTTATGTTGCAACATGGAGTGATAGCGAAGAATCATCTTCCAAGGAAGAACAAAAGGAAGTTGCAAACATTTGCTTCATGGCAAAAGAAGATGATGAGGTAAGCACTGAAACTCATGACTTTACATTTGAAGAATTGTTTGATGCATTTAACAAATTAGTTAGTGATTTTAAAGCCTTGAAAAAGAAAAAACAAATCTTTAAAAAATGATAATTTAAATCTTATCAAAGAAAAGGATAAATTAACTCATGAAGTTGAAGAACTGAAATCTAAAAATGAAATTTGATAAAGAAAAGGAATTGATTTCAAATGAAAACTTTAGCTTAAAGAAGAAGTTGATAAAAATAAAAATTATAGTTGATAAATTTACATATAGTTCTGAAAAACTTAATTTGCTATTGAGTAATCAAAGAGTTGTATTTGATAAAGCTGGATTAGGTTATAGGCCTAACAAGAAACAAAAGTTTATTAAAATTTTCTTTATAAAGAAATAAGATAAAAATGATGTTTCATATTACTGCTGTAACAAGAAAGGATATAAAGCCTATGAATGCAAGTTTAGAAAAATTAATAAGAATTTAAGTGTTAAAGGAAAGAAAATATGGGTTCCGAAAGGAACAATCTTTATTGCTACTAACCATGAAGGACCCAAGAAAGCTTGGGTACTTAAACATAAGATTTGATCACTTTGCAGGAGTGTCTTGCGGCCAAAAGATCAAAACGAAGTGGTATCTTGATAGCGGCTGCTCAAGGCACATGACGGGTGACAAGGATCAATTTATCACCCTTGAAGATAAAAGAGGAGGAATTGTTACATTTAGAGACAATGGTAAAGGCCAAATTATGGGATTTGGTAAAATTCAAATAACTTCATCCACTTTTATAGAAAATATTTTATATGTAGATGGCTTAATATAATTTAATTAGTATTAGTCAATTGTGTAATAAAGGTTTCAAGTTTCATTTGAAGCTTCTATTTGTACTGTTTCTAATCACATAGACAATAGCTTATATTTGTTGGTAATAGAAATGGCAATGTATACTTAATTGATTTAGACAATCTGTCTACTAGTAATCATTGCTTAGTTGCTGATAATGCTAATGTTAATGAGATCGGATGGTTATGACATCGTAGATTAGGTCATGCAAGCATACACTTGATTTCAAAATTAATTAGAATGGATTTAGTTAAAGGTCTTCCAAAGTTAGATTTTGAAAATAACAGAATCTATGATGCATGTCAATTTGGAAAACAAACTAGAAACTCTTTCAAACCTAAAATGTTGTTTCCACTTCTAGGCCACCAGAGCTACTTCACATGGACCTTTTTGGACCTACTAGAACCACTAGTTTAGGAAGAAAGAATATGGTCTTGTGATAGTAGATGATTATTCTAGATTCACTTAGGTATTATTTTTGGCTCATAAGGATTAAAAATTTCTGCATTGAACATGGCATTCATTATAATTTTTCTGCACCTAGAACACTACAACAAAACGGAGTTGTAGAAAGAAAGGAATATAACTTTAGAGGATATGCCCCGTACCATGTTATGTGAAAGCAACCTTCCATAAATACTTTTGGACAGAAGCTATAAATACGGCATGTTCATTCTTAATAGAGCCCTAATTATGCCAATTCTTAAGAAAACTCCCTATGAATTATGGAATAATAGGAAACCAAACATTAGTTTTTCATGCTTTGGTTGTAAATGTTTCATTCATAATAATGGTAAATAATCTTGAAAATTTGATGCAAAATCTGATGAAGGCATTTTCTTAGGATATTCAACAACTAGTAAAGCCTATAGAGTATTTAACAAGAAAAACTTAATTGTAAAAGAATCTTCATGTAGTTTTTGATGAATCTTTAGCATCAACGTTCAGAAAAAGATTGATGATGAGGAAGATACAATTCTGTAGAAAGAGGTATTGAAAAATTGAATATAGATGTATCTTCGGATCATGGACAAGAAGCTAAAGATTGATTCTCCTAGGGTTGATGTTATTGATACTACTCGTAATGATATAGATATTCCTAGAGATTAGAGATATGCCTATGGATATCCAAAGGAATTGATTATAGTGATTATCTCAATGTGTAAGAACTAGATCATTTATGAGAAAATATCAATAATCATCTTGCATTTGTATCTGATCCTGGGTTAACAAAACGGTCTCATTGTAATTATTGATCAAACAATAATAATAAGAATTAAATAGTCAATCATGAAAATATTAAAAAAAAATAACTAAAAAAATTATGTTCCTTGCTAGATTACATCATGCTCTAAAGAAGAAAATTTAGCTCATAATAATTGAAAAGAAACTAATGAAACTTATGTTTTTCATTGGAAGCAATTGATGAACAAGTAACTCTCGCCTCTATTCTTCGTATCCCCTCCGTTGAGAAACTCTAAAAGCCTCTTTAGTTAAAAATTCGCTACCTTTTTTTTATATTTGAAAGTCGCTGCCCATACTGTATTGACTATGTATGAAATTTACTGCCTAAGAATCCTTTCCAAGTGCACCTCTTCCTATTGACAGTTTGATGATCGTTGGATGGCTGAGATGGGGGCCAAAGAAACCGCCCAAAGAGTCCTCTTTGAATGAATACGGCGTTGCCAAGCTGGCTGAGCGCCAGCTTGGTACGTCTTAAAATGCGTGGAGTCCCGCTCATCATCTCGTAGAGTCTGGCATCACTGGTAAAGTCCTGCTGCCAGGCTCCTATGCACCCCTATCTCTTGGCCGTTTCATGTTCAAATCTTCACTAATTCTTTCCACGTCACCACCTTTGGAGATAGGCTTTCAACCGTTCTCAATATCCTGTCGCGGTGATTTCTTGTGCTCACGCTTCATCTCTTGCATAGGCTGAAATAGAATCATCAATGCCAGTAATTCTTATGCGTGGGGGCCCACCAGGCCTTGAGGCAAGGGCTTGAATTAGAGTCACCACTGGCTTCCCTGTTATCTGGAAATCAATAATATAGATACAATAAAAAATAAAATAAATAATAAATTTAACTCAAATAAATTAAAACTAGCTAATGTCGTGATGAAAATATATGAATTAAAAGATCAAATTTATGCTTATAATAATGCTACCATATCAGTCTCCTATATATCGATGTGCAATATCAAGATTTTAAATCCTGATAGTAATATTAATGCCAATATAAATTAGATTTGAAATAAGTAAAATATGTATGCTATTAGTATCTTCTTATGATAAATAATATCAAATTACGAAATACATCAAATTTCAAAAAATGTGTATTTACAGAAATCTTCATGGTAAAAATAGTGAGAAGTAAGTTTTTTTATTATTTTCTTAAAAGCTATTCTTCAAAAAAAAAATTATAAATATAATAAAAATAATATAATTTTATATCTAATTAAAATTTATATATTATATAAACTTATTATTTAATTTATGTGATATTTTATTATCGGTTATCTGTGCAAAAACCCA
>UESW01003139.1:41405-114502 GCA_900491605.1 Calamus simplicifolius | reverse complement strand
CCCGGTGCCCGCTGAGGTACCATTAAGGAGATCTAGTAGAGCACCACGTTAGCTAGACAGATACTTGATTTCTTGGTCTGTGATGGGGATCCCATCGAACTCGATGAGAACGATGAAGAACCAATCACCTATATGGATGCGCTGCAGAGATCTGACTCTGAGAAATGGCTAGATGCCATGAAGTCCGAAATAAAATCCATGGAGATCAATAGTGTATGGACACTAGTTGATCCACCTGAAGGGGTAAAACCCATAGGGTGTAAATGGATTTTCAAGAGGAAATGGGGTGCAGATGGAAAGGTGGAGACCTATAAAGCCTATCTGGTTGCTAAGGGGTATAGTGAGCGTTATGGTATTGACTATGATGATATTTTTTCCCCTGTAGCAATGCTCAAGTCAATTCGAATTATGCTTGCTCTAACTGCACATTTTGACTATGAGATCTGACAAATGGATGTCCAAATGGCTTTTCTAAATGGAGAGCTCGAAGAGGAGGTGTATATGATACAACCTGAAGGGTTCACATCCACAGACGAGTAAAAAGTATGCAGGCTTCATAAGTCCATCTATGGACTCAAGCAAGCTTCTTGGAGTTGGAACAAACGTTTTGATAAATGTATCAAGACTTATGCTTCATTAAGAATAGAGAAGAACCTTGCATGTATAAGTGGGAAAATGGTTCCATAGTTGTATTTCTTGTACTGTATGTGGATGATATTCTCTTAATTGGGAATGACATCCCTGCACTACAGGGAATAAAGGTTTGGTTGCTGTCTCAGTTCTCCATGAAAGACCTGGGAGAAGCTTCTTACATCCTAGGGATGAAGATCTATAGAGATAGATCTAAGAAGCTTCTAGGATTGTCCCAGTCAAAGAACATTGAGACTGTGTTGAAGAGGTTCAGCATGGATATTTCAAAAAGGGGCTATCTTCCGATAGGCCATGGAATTACTCTCTCCAAGAAGGATTGTGCGACAACTCCTGAGGAGAGAGAGTACATGAGTAGAATTCTTTATGCCTCAATAGTTGGTTCTATCATGTATGCTATAACATGTACAAGACCAGACGTGGCACACTCACTAGGGATAGTGAGTAGGTACCAGTCTAACCCAGGTGAAGCACATTGGAAGGTGGTAAAAACCATCCTTAAGTATTTGAGAAATACTAAGGACCAATGGCTCATTTATGGAAACCTATCTTAAAACTAGTGGGGTACACTGACTCTAGTTTTCAGTCAGATAGAGATGACAACAAAAGTATATCCGAATTTATCTTTACCCTCAATGGAGGAGCGATCTGCTGGAAAAGTTCCAAGCAGAACACAGTGGCAGATTCAGTATGCGAGGCTGAATACATTGCAGCATCAGATGCAGCAAAGGAAGCTATATGGCTATGAAAGTTCTTGGGCGAGCTGGGAGTGGTACCTGCCCTGGAAAGTCCTATCCTAGTATACTGTGATAGAACGAGAGCAATTGCCCAAGCCAAGGAGCCAAAGTCGCATCACCGAACCAAGCATGTGTTGCGCCGCTATCACCTTGTACGAGAGATCGTGGAACGAGGTGACATATACCTTCAGAAGATCGACGGAAAGGAAAACCTAGCTGACCCAATGACTAAAGCACTCGGAATCAAGGAGTTCAATGAACACAAGTGGAAGATGGGTATTAGATACTATTCCGATTGGCTATAGTTCAAGTGGGAGTTGTTAGAAATGTGTCCTACAGCCAATCGTCTAGCTTGTAGACGATTATGAGTTGATGTATATGAACATGATTTATTCAATAAATAAAAGTAAATTTTGGCCATACAACATATAGTTTACATCTTCCAGTAGAATTCCAATATGTTGTAGTCCTTAGAGTTACATGTATTCAACAATGGAGGAATTGTTGAGTAACTCTTAAATAAGTTCATGGCCCAATGATACGTCGTTACCGAGGACGACGACGTAATCAAGTGTAGGTCGTTGTATGTCATATGGGTTGGTTTGTTCTCTTAAACCAAAGAGTGTATAACACTGGTATGACATGCGGGTCAGTGTATGAGTACATTTACTGAACAGTGACTCATCTCTGTTGAGTGCTCAACTGCCTGGAGAAACTCACAAAAAGGCAATGGGTATAAGTGTCCCTTTGACATGAGACTATCATGTTGACTTGATAAGCAACTCACTGTACTTAGGCACTGGACCACCCGGATTTATAATCTGGTGATAGAAGGTTGCTGGGTGCAGTCAAGTACTTATTGGGTCAGTGATGAGTCAAGATGGGATTGTCCACTCTAAGTGTTAGAGAGAGTGCTCGAACTATGTTTCAATTTAGCAAAACCTTGGCCAAGGTAATCTTTGTGAGGTGTCACAAGATTCATTGCATTGAAACATACTTGGTGATTTACTCGGAGTTGGCAATTAACTCAGTATTCGCCCAGAGTACTAGGACAAGGGGATGAATTATGCGGTAACCATAGCTTGGGTTCCATAATGTTGCCTTATGCAAATTCGATCTATCCGGACGTCGGAAACCATGGCTAGATGGTCACATCGATTAGTATAGGAAGCATTCCTGTGCTACCGGCTTAGGTTTGAACCTATGTAGTCACGCACATAGTCGGATGACTTATACGCAGGCGTGATCACTAATTTAAGGGGGACCCAATCAGATGGGTCATACGAGGTTCGTTCTGGCTATGTCTAGCTAGCTCTAGACATTAGCGGTAGCACCTACTTCGAGAGTGATTTGAGTTAGTTAGTAACTCAAATAGAATTTTGGGACACAATATGACTCTGGAATAAAGTTAATTTGAACCATGGACCAATGGTTGGTCTGATAATATAGTGGTTTGGATCTGGGTTCGAAGTGGTTCGATCCGGATATCCAATAGAGCCACTGAAAGTTTATTTATAAATTTTGAATTTATAGATCACTTCGGATTGGAGCTCGGCAAGGCACAATATGAAGTATGGTTCAAGAGCTACAAGTAGCTTCTTTTGGATTTGAATTTGGACTTCAAATGGAATTGATTGGATCAATTCTGTTAACAAAAGGAAATTTTAATTGATAATATCTTTCATTCGTCATCATCCACTTGTTATAACAGCCTGGGAATAGATTTATTGATTATGTTATGGGAGGATGCTAAAAGGTCCCGTCACCCTACGTTTCCTCTTAGGCTCGCCGTTTGAGGGACGCATTGATGAGGTGACTGCGGACTTAATGCCATGATGGGATTCATGTAATGGCATTTTAAAGAGCTCTTTCACGTTTTTTTTATTACGAATTTTTCATCGGATATAAAAGGTTACGATGTGAATAAAAAAGGGAAGAAAAAAATTGACAGAGACTTTTCCGTGAAAGCTGATCTTCTGCAATCACAGAAAGTCTGCAAGAAGTCCAATTGGAGATTGTCTCTTCTTGGGAGAAGAGTTATTCCATTGTTCAAGATTTCCACCTCATGTCTGCATTCATCAGGCGTGCGTGTGATATAGAGGAGGGCGCATGTGTCTCTTGCAAGGCACGAAGGGGAACTTCTCTCTGCAGATCAGATCTGCTACCTTTGTTATCAACAGCTTCCGCAATGAGAGGTACTGTTTTAAACTTAAATAAATAATCTTAAATTTCAGATCTATTAATTTATTTTAATTAATATTCAATGTGAATATTAAAACCGATTTACATGCTTTCCACCTTGAGATCCTGTGCATAGGAAAAACTATTTTTTTCCTTCACTGACGATACCCTAGCTTTAAGGCGACGACACCCATGAGGTCACTGTTAAAGCGGGGTATCGTCGCCTTAAAGCTATAAGCACGGGTGCCGTAACGTTATCGCTACGGTATCGTAAGGTCTCAACTGGGGTGTCACGAATGATTTTTGACCGAATTCCTCCTTGGGTGTCGTAAGGTTATAAGCATGGGTGTCGTAGCATTGTCGCTAGGGTGTCATGATGTTTGAACTGCGGTGTCGCAAAGGATTTTCGGCCGAGCATAACAGGGGTGTCGTATTTGTTTAACAGAGGTGTCTTATTTCTTTAACTTGGGTGTCGCAATACTCCCAATTTTCTCCTACGATGTCGCGAGGCTTTTCTCCAAGCATAACAGGGGTATCGTATTTGTTTAATAGAGGTGTCTTATTTCTTTAACTTGGGTGTCGCAATACTCCCGATTTTCTCCTGCGATGTCGCGAGGCTTTTCTCCAGCATTTATTTGGAGCACGGGTGTCGTAGGCTTATAACTACAGTGTCTTAATAGTAAATCTGGGGTGTCATAGCTTTTATGACGACACTATAGCTCTCATGCGCGATGACACCCTACCTTTAAGGTGAAGACACCCGTTCCGTGACTTTTAAAAGGCGGGGACCGACGACATCTCCGACTTAGGCTCTTACGACACCCCAGCTCTCATCTGAGGACACCCTAGCTTTAAGGCGACGACGACACCTGTTTTGGGACTCTTAAGGTTTAAACTAGGGAGTCGCTCCCCCCTCTTCTCCTCTTCTTTATATCCATTCCCATACTCTCTCCATGGTCAGTTATAAGTACGGGTGTCGTAGGCTTGTAACTACGGTGTCTTAACAGAAAATCTAGGGTGTCGAAGCTATATGGATAGGAAATAACATGACGATACTAGAGCTATATGGATAGGAAATAACAGGGAATATAGGCCGAAATACTCTGACGATACCCCAGTTCATAAGGTATAACATACTAGTTAAAAGAGTATGATATTCATACTACAAAACAGTAAACTCTAAACAGTTATAACTCCCAGAATGTCATAACTGTTTTGGTCTAAGGAAGTTACCCACGCATTAAACAGTTTGGTCACACATTAACTTCCTCTTACGATAAAAAACTGTTGGTGTAATAAAGGAGCTTTACAAAGAAGTGGGAACAAGGACTTTTTATTTCCTGCTGCGGATGACATTTTCTTCAGAAGTTTTCTTCCGACCGAACTCCTCAAAGCGAGGGCTCAGGATCTTGCTCAAACCTTGGACTGATTCCTTAGCATCCGAAAGCCAGAGCGAGGGGGAAGAAAGAGTTTTTCTTGCACAGATGAAATCCAAGAAAAAATGGTGGTAGAAGTAGGCTGGAGGGAAAGGGCATTTTTGTCTGCACAGCAATTTTAAAATAAAGGAGAAGAGCTTTTAATGGCCGTCACGATCAGAACGTAACATCGTAGTAGAGCCATACCGTTCCGCATCGTCAGCCACATAGGATCCACATGAACCAATCAGGAGAGGCGGTGCAGCCCACGTAGGACTTGCTGCACCGTGGGCGGTGTACAAAGACTTTTCCATTGGTCATACTTGCCTTTTTTGTAGGCCAAATATAGAAAGTTTTGGGTTTTGGCTTGAGTTAGCCCATTTTGCAAGTGATATACCCTTTTTCATCACTATGGCTTGTTAATATTTTGGAGTGATGACTAAAATCTTCCCAAATAGATACCAGCAAGAAGAGAACTTGGAGTTTCATTGAGAGATTGAGAGGCTCTAGTTGTCTCCATCTACATGGTTGAGGAATGCTAGCAATCTAAGGTCTTTAGATGGTCTAGTGGCATCCTTCTTCAGGATCTTATTTGAAGGAAAGAAGGTAGAGGTCATAGTGGTAATAGACATGGATGCTGGTGAAGCATCTCTTCTACTTTATTTTCCTTCTCTTCTCTCACCATCTCTTCTTATTCCACCACTCCCTTTCCTCCTCCCCTTCTTTTTCTTCTATTATTTTCTTCCTCCCACTCACCCTTTTGGGTACTTTGTATCTCTTGTGAGTAGCTAATAGTTGGGGTCAGGCTTTTAGACACAATTGCTTGACCTTTTTTTAGTATGTAGTTGATTTTGGTTGAATATAAATGCATAACAATGTGACCTTTTTTTGGTATATAACAATAGCCTTGAGCAACATTTTGAATCAATAAAATAAAGTTGATTTTGGTATATAACAATAACCTTTTTTTGGTATATAACCACTTCAAGCTAACGTTGCAGAAGGAGCCAAGGTTCTTGGCTTCCTAGGCGGTCTCTCGAGACCTCAAGTACATCTCATGAGGGCATTTTAGAGTGACTTATAGACTTGGACATATGGTCTAAAGTTCTCCCACTATTTTATTCAGGTTGGTAGCCCCTACCTCTAACCCGAGAAATTACTCCTAATTTCTTAGTGGGTACTAGAACCCAGTAGACTACATATGAGCCCGACTTTGGTCGGCCCATCCACATGTATCTAAAGGTAGGTTCATAACTAATTATTTCCCAAAACAATTTCTAGTAATTTATTTTGCCCCAGGTTGCACGTCAATCGGCCTTTGGGCCTCCTATTGGGTGTCCTGGTTAGGTCCAACCATTAACATGACATGTTCAAGCTTCTAACCAAGGAATTGGTCAAGCCCGACTTTGGTCGGCCCACCTGACCATCGTTGAGAGAGTTGCATTGAACCATCATAATATGAATGATAATTCCAAAGACTAGATGAGTACCAGGCCTTTGGACCTCCAATAATCATCTTAGCCATTGGACTCATTATCACTCTCTTAATGGGAGGCTATGATCTAATTATCCCCATAATTTAGTCATTTTAGGGACCTAATAATTTTAGAGGGTTTGATTAATTTGTGACACATGAATGACATGGACCAATTTATGTATTCTCCCACTAAACCATTTAGTTGGGTTCATTAATTTGGTCCATGGGTACCTAAATCAGTCAGACTAATTTTTCTTAGGAAGCATGGGTTAGCCCAAGTCAATAGGCTAGTCTAATCAAGTGTTGGGACCACTTAGCCAGGCCGCTTGATCAAAAGGCCGAGTTGTGCCATTAACCATCTTGCCTAGACACTAGCTGATAATCAACTAGCCAGGTTAGAGGTAGCCGCGACCTTGATCAAAACCTTTCTAGACACCAAGTGGTTGACCAGACCCAATTAAATTTGCCTAAAGACTTGGGTGTCCACTGAGCCCCAAATCAAGTCCATTTAGATGTATGGACTGATCAATCTAATCTAATTAGATGGACCTCAAGAAAAAAAAAACTTATCTCAACATTTGATTAGATTCAATTTTTTAATTTAGTCCAATTCATCTAACCTTAGGTCTAACCCATTTAGAGAACCTGATTCATGCTAACCCAATTAGCCCATGATTTATGATCATGTCTTAAGGTCTTTAATTCATAATTCTAGATCTTAAGTTAACTCCTTTTCAAATTTGAACCAATTTCAATTTTGAGCTCTGATTTTGAAACATTTTTCAAAATTTTTTCGTAAAACATCTTTACTTTCTTTCTATTTTCTGTGATCTGACTTTTACGTAAAACAATTTTACTATAATTTATAATTAAGTTTTAAATCAATTAAGATGTATTAATGTTAATCTTTATTAACATTTCATCTTTAATTAATTTTGGATCTAATCAAAATTATCAAAGAATAAAAGATTAATTCGGTTAACACATATTTTAATCTTTCTTTCTTCTATTCTGTACATCCGTTCATGGGTTCTTTCACAGTAACACCCTTACACATCATAGGAAACCTTTCTTGAATAAGGAAACAGAGGCTATGAAACCTCCCTATGACCGGACGGCCTGGTGAATATATCCAATCCAAGATATAATAGAACACATCATGCAAGATCTACATTAGATCTACCTTTAAAACATATATTTAATCATCATTAAATAACTTTAACATGCTTTCATCATGCAAAACTTTTAAATCTACTATAGATCTAAACTAATCAAAATAAGATCAACTTTAGATCTACATTAGATTATGTATGCATAATTATATCAGATCTATTATGCTTATACATGCATTCCTAAGCCTTAACCATGGCTCTGATACCATTTAAGGGAAAAAATAATTTTTCCTATGCATAGAATCTAAGGTGGAAAGCATGTAAATCGGTTTTAAAATTCACATTGAATATTAATTAAAACAAATTAACATATCTAAAATTTAAGATTATTTATTTAAGTTTAAAACAGTACCTTTCGTTGCGGAAGCTATCGATAACGAAGGTAGCAAATCCGATCCGCATAAAGAAGTTTCCCTTCGTGCCTTGCAAGAGCCGCACGCGCCGCTCCTCTATATCACACGCATGCCTGATGAATGCAGTCAGGAGGTGAAAATCTTGAACAATAGAAGGAGAACTCTTCTCCCAAGAAGAGACAATCTCCAATTGGACTTCTTGAAGACTTTCTGTGATTGCAGAAGATTAGCTTTTACGGAAAAGTCTCTATCAATTTTTTTTCTTCTTCCCTGTTCACCTTTTTTTATTCATAATCTTTTATATCCGATGAAAAATTCTGTAATAAAAAAAACGTGAAAGAGCTCTTTAAAATGCCATTACATGAATCCCATCATGGCATTAAGTCCGCAGTCACCTCATCAATGCATCCCTCAAACGGCGAGCCTAAGAGAAACGTAGAGTGACGGGACCTTTTAGCATCCTCCTATAACATAATCAATAAATCCGTTCTGAGGCTGTTATAACAAGTGGATGATGATGAATGAAAGATATTATCAATTAAAATTTCCTTTTGTTAACAGAATTGATCCAATCAATTCCGTTTGAAGTCCAAATTCAAATCCGAAAGAAGCTACTTATAGCTCTTGAACCATACTTCATATTGTGCCTTGCCGAGCTCCAATCCAAAGTGATTTATAAATTTAAAATTTATAAATAAACTTTCAAGGGCTCTATTGGATATCCGGATCGAACCACTTCAAACCCAGATCCAAACCACTCTGTTATCAGACCAACCATTGGTCCATGGTTCAAATTAACTTTATTCCAGAGTCATGTCCCAAAATTCTATTTGAGTTACTAACTAACTCAAATCACCCTCGAAGTAGGTGCTGCCGCTAATGTCTAGAGCTAGCTAGACATAGCCAGAACAAACCCCGTATGACCCATCTGATTGAGTCCCACTCAAATCAGTGATCACGCTTGCGTACAAGTCATCCAACTATGTACGTGACTCCATAGGTTCAAACCTAAGCCGGTAGCACAGGAATGCTTCCTATACTAATCGATGTGACCATCTAGCCATGGTTCCCGACGTCTGGATAGATCGAATTTGCACAAGGCAACATTCTGGAACCCAGGCTATAGTTGCCGTATAATTCATCCCCTTGTCCTAGTACTCTGGGAAATACAGAGTTAACTACCAACTTCGAGTAAATCACCCAAGTATGTTTCAATGCAATGAATATTGTGATACCTCACAAAGATTACCTTGGCCAAGGTTTTGCTAAATTGAAACATAGTTCGAGCACTCTCTCTAACACTTAGAGTGGACAATCCCATCTTGACTCATCACTGACCCAATAAGTACTTGACTGCACCCAGCAACCTTCCGTCACCGGATTAGAAATCCGGGTGGTCCAGTGCCTAACTACAGTGAGTTGCTTATCAAGTCAACATGATAGTCTCATGTCAAAGGGACTTATACCCATTGCCTTTCTGTGAGTTACTTCAGACAGTTGAGCACTCAACAGAGATGAGTCACTGTTCAGTGAATGTACTCATACACTGACCCGCATGTCATACCAGTGTTATACACTCTTTGGTTTAAGAGAACAAACCAACCCATATGACATACAATGACCTACACTTGATTACGTCGTCATCCTCGATAACGACGTATCATTTGGCCGCGAACTTATTTAAGAGTTATTCAACAATTCCTCCATTGTTGAATACATGTAACTCTAAGGACTACAACATATTGGAATTCTACTGGAAGATGTAAACTATATGTTGTATGGCCAAAATTTACTTTTATTTATTGAATAAATCATGTTCATATACATCAACTCATAACTGTCTACAAGCTAAATGATTGGTTGTAGGACACATTTCCTAACAGTCAGATGCGAGCTGGGGTGTCGTTAACAGCCTGAGTCGGGGATGTCATCGGTCCCCCCCTAACAGTCCCCGCATGGGAGCCGTCGCCTTAAAGCTAGGGTATCGTCAGATGAGAATTGAGGTGTCATTAATAGCAGCCTGATTCAGGGATGTTGTCATTCGTGATACCCCAGTTGAAATCTTACGACACCCTAGCACCAATTCTATAACACCCGTGCTTATAACTGACCACGGAGAGAAGGCCCGCGACACCCCATGATGAATTCGGCCAAAAAACAATGAGGACACCCCAGTTGAATTATTAAGAATCCCAAGTTATAAACTTAAGATACACGTTCATGCTTAGGAGAAAACTTTACCACATCCCAGGATGAAATCGGTCAAAAAACAGTTACGACATCCAAGATCCCTTATCCTTCGGTCTGACAGAAAATACAAAAGTTACTAAAATTTCTTTTTATTCATCACACAAAGAAAAACAAGAAGAAAAAAAAGAAAAAAAGTACAGGAGCCCTCACTGGGGCTTGTCATCTTCTCCGAGCGCTGCCGAGCTCCCCCCACGCTGCGGGGCTAACTCGGCGATCTGGCACTGGAGGGACGCTACTTGCCCCTCCAGCTGGTTGTTGGCCCGACGCAGGAGCTCGATCTCTCTCATTGAAATGGCCAGGTATGGCTCGGCCGTCCTGTGGAGTCACTCGTGGTTTGCGAGCGACGACACAAAGACCTCCCAATCGACGGTTACCATGGTGCGGCTCCCATGGGGACCCCCATAGCCACTGACGCCCCTGCTTGGTGGTTCAGTTGATCGCCCCTTGCCTCTAGAAGCCATCTCAGTATCTAAAAATTTTTGAAGATCAGCTGAAAAGGTGATTAACGATGGCATTCCCCATCCATATTTAAGCTACTCCTGGCGGATGTTTCGATTTCCGAGCTATCAGCTCCGGTGCCCCTATCGTGGAAACTCACCACGTGCCACCATCTCAGTGGGCGCTCATAGGAAACGAAGGGTTGCACCCCCCTCACTGAGTTTCGGGGATGGAGAACAGAAGAAACCATTACTGAAGAGAGTGTCGAGAAGCCAAATACCCGGTTACCGTAGTAAGCTTTACAACGTCCCAAGAGGAAACCTCACAACACCCCAGGAGGAATTCGGCCGAAAATCCTTCGCGACACCCCAGTTGAAACCTCATGACACTGTAGCACCAATGCTACGACACCCATGCTTATAACTGACCACGGAGAGAATTCTCGTGACACCCCAGGAGGAATTCGGTCAAAAATCCTTCGCGACATCCTAGTTGAAACCTCATGACACCCTAGAACCAATGCTACGACACCCATGCTTATAACTGACCACAGAGAGAATCCCCCGACACCCCAGGAGGAATTCAGCCAAAAATCCTTCGCAACATCCCAGTTGAAACCTCACAACACCCTAGCACCAATGCTACGATACCCGTGCTTATAACTAACCACGGAGAGAATCCCCGCGACACCCCAGGAGGAATTTGGTCGAAAATCCTTCGCGACACCCCAGTTGAAACCTTACGATACCCTAGCACCAATGCTACGACACCCGTACTTATAACTGACCATGGAGAGAATCCCCGCGACATCCCAGGAGGAATTCGGCCGAAAATCCTTCGCGACACCACAGTTGAAACCTTACGACACTGTAGCACCAATGCTACGACACCCGTGCTTATAACTGACCACGGAGAGAATCCCCGCGACACCCCAGGAGGAATTCGGCCGAAAATCCTTTGCGATACCCTAGTTGAAACCTAACGATACCCTAGCACCAAAGCTATGACACCCGTGCTTATAACTGACCATGGAGAGAATCCCCGCGATACCCCAAGAGGAATTCGGCCTAAAATCCTTTGCGATACCCCAGTTGAAACCTAACGACACCCTAGCACCAATGCTATACACCCATGCTTATAACTGACCATGGAGATAATCCCTGCGACACCCAAGGAGGATTTCGGCCGAAAATCCTTCGCGACACCCCAGTTGAAACATCACGACACCCTAGCACCAATGCTACGACACCCGTGCTTATAACTGACCACGGAGAGAATCCCTGCGACACTCCAGGAGGATTTTGGCCGAAAATCCTTTGCGACACCCCAGTTGAAACTTAATGACACCTTAGCACCAATGCTATGACACCCGTGCTTATAACTGACCACAGAGAGAATCCCCACGACACCCCAGGAGGAATTTGGCAAAAAATCCTTTGCGACACCCCAGTTGAAACCTCATGATACCCTAGCACCAATGGTACAACACCCATGCTTATAACTGACCATGGAGAGAATCCCCGTGACACCCTAGAAGGAATTCGGCCGAAAATCCTTCGTGACACCCCAGTTGAAACCTCAAGACATCCTAGCACCAATGCTATGACACCCGTGCTTATAACTGACCACAGAGAGAATCCCTGCGATACCCCAGAAGGAATTCAGCCAAAAATCCTTCGCGACACCCCAGTTGAAATCTACGACACCCTAGCACCAATGCTATGACACCCATGCTTATAACTGACCATGGAGAGAATCCCCGCGACACCCTAGTTGAAACCTCACGATACCTGTGCTTATAACTGACCATGGAGAGAATCTCCGCGACACCCCAGGAGGATTTCGGCCGAAAATCCTTCGTGACACCCCAGTTGAAACCTCATGACATCCATGGTAAAAACTTATGACACCACTATGATAAATTTGAACTAGGTAGAAATTTTGACGTCAGAGCTGGGGGGTCGTCGCGCTAAAAGCATTGGTGTCCTTTTGTAAGAACAGGGGTGTCGTAGGATTTTTGCCTTTTGGGTGTTGTCAAGCTAAAGCTAGGGTGTCGTTAGCCCGGAGCTGGGGTGTCATCGCGCTAAAACCATTGGTTTTCTTTTGTGAGAATAAGGGTGTCATAGGATTTTTGCCTTTCGGGTGTTGTCGAGCTAAAGCTAGGGTGTCGTTAGCCCAGAGCTGGGGTGTCGTCATGCTAAAACCATTGGTGTCCTTTCGTGAGAATAGGAGTGTCGTAGGATTTTTGCCTTTCGGGTATCGTTGAGCTAAAGCTAGGGTGTCATTAGCCCAGAGCTGGGGTGTCGTCATGCTAAAACCATTGGTGTCCTTTTGTGAGAACAGGGGTGTCATCGCTTTAAAGCGAGGGTGTCGTTAGGCGAGAGCTGGGGTATCATAACAGTGCAAGCGTATTCGTAAAATATCAAATCCTCTTGGCAGACAAGATGAGCACTTCATTTGGCTAAAAAAGACACCCCAGTTACAAAGCTCTTCATTTGAGACCAAGACACCCTAGTTACAAAGTTACGACACCCATGTTTTATATGTGCTACTATGTTAGTTGACTCAATACATAAGCATCAAACTCGTCCATCGAAGTTTTGAAAGGTGGTACAATTCTTTTCATGTCCTCTCCAGTGTTAATTGACTACATACATGTCTGCCTGTTGCTTGAAGCAGCTCTTACTTCATTTTGCATTGGTGGAGCGTCAACGGTTGCCTTGACCAGATTTTTTCTTGATCTTTTTGACTTCTTCTTGACTCCACTCTTTAATCTGTTCTCTCTTGGGTGACCTTTCATCCTAATTTGCTGAGGATCTTGAATTACAAGCTCTGTACTTGGCTTAGCTGCGCAATTAGCATCCACGGCAATTTTGAATATAGGTATTAGACCATCCATCACTAAATTAAATGCATCTTCAGACATGTAGGCTATCTCTGCAAGCTTCATCATCCGATGACTCAGCAAACTATATCTACAATCAATAATATAATGTTATCAAAAATATATATTAAGACATTTGAAATTAAAAAATTATCACTGCGTACCATGATTTTCATGTGCTTTTATCACAACCTTCAGTATTGCAATCGAAATCGTCGAATTGGTATTTCATGTCCTTGCACCATCTCTTCAAGAAGTATTTATCTGGTAAACGAAATACGTCGCTTTGATGAAGAACCAACAAGGCATGCCTACACAGGTAACCCTTAAACTAAAAGGATCGACACTGGCATTGGACATCCTCAATATTTCTATCGTATGACACGATATATTCTTTGATCATCTCCTTGCTGATTCCATCGACTTTAATCCTTTCATACGACTTTATAGAATATACACAACAGTCATCAGCTTCCTTGATCAATTTAGTATTTGATGCAGCCATTTCAAGGATCTCATTCTGAAATTTTTTGAAAATGCGCCTTGTATACCTTCCTACAGCTTGTCTCTCAAAAGGTGATGATGTCTTTAGGAAAGCAATCGTTTGCAATGTCATATTATCTTCCTCATTTTCATCCTCGTAACTTTTCTCCAAGGCATCTTTGTACTTACCTATGAACTCTGTTAGTATAGTCTTCGAATTTATAAATCCATCGAAGAAGTGATTTATGCCCTCGCTCCTTTGTGAAGATGACATCTCTGTACATAATTTTATCAAAAAAAGAAGCGCTGAACGCGAACATGAACCAAAGACAATGACATGCAAACCTGCGAAGAATGTATCCTTTAGGTAAATTGGGACCCATTTATCCCAACATTCGTAAAGGACATTGAACCAATCTATAGCCTTGCATTCTTTATATTTCTCCATAACATGTGCCCAACTTTCCTCGAATGACTGTATGGTTAATGAATCATATATCGCCTCATCGAAATCAACCATAAATTTAGGATTTGCTGTGCAAATGTGGCCAATCTTTTCAGGTATCTTCTTCAATATATGCCAAAGACAAAATCGATGTCGTGTGTTAGGAAAAACTTCTTTAACAGCAGCCTCGATTGCCTTATCTTGGTCAGTTATTATGGCAATAGGTGCTTGACCACCATTTGCATCCAGCCATGACTGAAAAAC
The DNA here is from genome assembly GCA_900491605.1 of Calamus simplicifolius. Taxonomy (NCBI): domain Eukaryota; kingdom Viridiplantae; phylum Streptophyta; class Magnoliopsida; order Arecales; family Arecaceae; genus Calamus; species Calamus simplicifolius. The sequence goes on along the minus strand of UESW01003139.1, from coordinate 99,755 downwards.
CCATTTATATGTCTCAGTACTCTCATCAGACAACAAAGCGCAACCAAGCAAGGTGGACTATCCATGATGGTTGACCCCGACGAATGGACAAAAAGGCATTTGATATCTATTTTTCAAGTAGGTCGAGTCAAAGCTTAGAACATCATTGAAGTATGTGCATGCCAATCTTGACCTTGGATGAATCCAGAAGACAGACCTGAGATGACCATTATCATTGAGGTCTAAGGTATAGAAGAAATTGGGATTTCTGAGTTGCATTTTGGTGAAATGGATTACCATCGACTGAGCATCTCCTTCTTTCAGCTTAGACTGACGTTCACGACAAATGAAATTACGAGCATCCTTCTCGGTAAAATCCAATTGTCTTCTGTCCCCTTTTCTCCTTGCTATGGCAGAGTATATCTGAGTTGTCGAAACATTCACGGCATGTAAATTGCTGATCTCTGCTTTCTCTGGTGTGCTGATCCTCCTATGCGACCGAAGATAACCAGTTGATGTTATGGACATCCCATGGTTATGTTCTAGAGAAACCTCAACCAATATCCACTTACCACTTGTAGCATTCAGTCTTGCTTTTATGGATGCCATGCAATCAACTTTCCCAGTATCCCTATGATTCATGCTCTTCTCTATTTTTCTAGATTTTCCTTGCCTCCAACACGCTAGGTGCTTGAAGCAAAGTTGTTTGTTGTTGTTGGTCCTGCTACACACTGTTGTGATTCCAAAACCAATTCTTTTTGCGTATCCATTGTAGAAAGTATATACTTCAACTGCTGAATTGAATTATATTCCAGTTTGAGGAACTACAGTATCAACCCCTGCTTTTGGAGAGATGGGTGAAGGTGCACGGCCGGGAGTGTGCTCAATTTCCTTCCGATCAATAATTTCAACATCGTCTGTGGAAATATAGGCACACGGTCATGAACAATGATATCCATTGATTTAGCTGTCAATATATCCTGACAAAGCATTAGGACACCAAGGTTAAAACAACACGACACCTCACTTGAAGAAATACGACAACACAATTAGGCTGTTACGATACCCTAGCTCTCATCGGACGACACCCTAGCTTTAAGGCGACGACATCTCCGACTTAGGCTCTTACGACACCCCAGCTTTAAAGCGACGACACCCTAGCTTTAAGGCGGCGACACCCGTGCAGGGACTGTTAAGGCGAGGACCGACGACTTAGGCTCTTACGACATCCCAGCTTTAGCGCGACGACACCTTAGCTTTAAGGCGACGACACCCGTGCCGGGACTGTTAAGGCGGGGACCGACGACTTAGGCTCTTACGATACCCCAGTTTTAGTGCGACGACACCTTAACTTTAAGGCGACGATACCCATGCCGGGTCTATTAAGGCGGGGACCGATGACTTAGGCTCTTACAACACCCCAGCTTTAGCGCGATGACACCCTAGCTTTAAGGCGACGACACCCGTGCCGGGACTGTTAAGGCGGGACCAACGACTTAGGCTCTTACGACACCCTAGCTTTAGAGCGACGATACCCTAGCTTTAAGGTGATGACACCCGTGCGGGGACTGTTAAGGCGCGATGACAACTAAGGTGATGTCAAAATTCCCGCCTAGTTCAAATTTATCATAGTGGTGTCATAAGTTTATACCAAGGGTCGTGAGGTTTCAACTGGGGTGTCGCAAAGCATTTTCGGTCGAATTCCTTCTGGGGTGTCGTGGGGATTCTCTCCATGGTTAGTTATAAGCACGAGTGTCATAGCATTGGTACTAGGGTGTCGTGAGGTTTCAATTGCGGCATCGTAGCATTGGTACTAGGGTGGTGTTGAGACCGAAGGATAAGGGAGCTTGGATGTCGTCACTGTTTTTCGACCAATTTCATCCTGGGATGTGGTAAAGTTTTCTCCTAAGCATGAACGGGTGTCTTAAGGTTTCAACTGGGGTGTCGTAAGGTTTCAACTGGGGTGTCGCGAACGACGACATCCCCGACCTAGGCTATTAACGACACCCCAGTTCTCATATGATGACATCCCAGCTTTAGCGCGACGACACCCTAGCTTTAAGGCGATGACACCCATGCCGATACTGTTAAGGCGGGACCGACGACTTAGGCTCTTATGACACCCCAGCTTTAGCACGACGACACCCTAGCTTTAAGGAGATGACACCCATGTCGGAACTGTTAAGGGGGGACCGACGACTTAGGCTCTTACGACACCCTAGCTTTAGCGTGACAACACCCGTGCGGGGACTGTTAAGGCAAGGACCGATGACATCCCCGAATTAGGCTATTACGATACCCCAGCTCTCATCCGATGACACCCTAGCTTTAGCGCGATGACACCCGTGCGGGGACTGTTAAGGTGGGGACCGACGACATCCCCGACTTAGGTGTCATAAGGTTATAAGCATGGGTGTCATAGCGTTGTTGCTAGGGTGTCGTGATGTTTGAACTGCGGTATCACGAAGGATTTTTGGCCGAGCATAACAGGGGTGTCGTATTTGTTTAACAGAGGTGTCTTATTTCTTTAACTTGGGTGTCGCAATACTCCTGATTTTCTCATGCGATGTCGCGAGGCTTTTCTCCAGCATTCGTTTGGAGCACGGGTGTCGTAGGCTTGTAACTACGGTGTCTTAATAGTAAATCTGGGGTGTCGTAGCTTTTATGACGACACTACAGCTCTCATGCGCGACGACACCCTACCTTTAAGGCGATGACACCCGTTCCGTGACTGTTAAAAGGCGGGGACCGACGACATCCCCGATTTAGGCTCTTATGATACCCCAGCTCTCATCTGACGACACCCTAGCTTTAAGGCGACGACATCCATTTCGGAACTCTTAAGGTTTAAACTGGGGAGTCGCTTCCCCCTCTTCTCCTCTTGGCCCTCCGTAGAATGCCCCTCCCCCCTCTTCTCCTCTTCTTTATATCCATTCCCATGCTCTCTCCATGGTCAGTTATAAGCACGGGTATCGTAGGCTTGTAACTACTATGTCTTAACAGTAAATCTGGGTATCGTAGCTTTTATGACGATACTAGAGCTATATGGACAGGAAATGATTGTTGGACGGAGAATATAGGCCGAAACACTCTGACGATACCCCAGTTCATAAGGTATAACATCCTAGTTAAAAGAGTATAACATTCGTGCTACAAAATAGTAAACTCTAAATAGTTATGACTCCCGGAATGTCATAACTGTTTTGGTCTAAGGAAGTTACCCGCGCATTAAACGGTTTGGTCACACATTAACTTCCTCTAACGATAAAAAACTGTTGGTGTAATAAATGAGCTTTACAAAGAAGTGGGAACAAGGACTTTTTACTTCCTACTGCGGATGACATTTTCTCCAGAAGTTTTCTTCCGATCGGACTCCTCAGAGCGAGGGCTCAGGATCTTGCTCAAACCTTGGACTGATTCCTTAACATCTGAAAGCCAGAGCGAGGGCTCAGGATCTTGCTCAAACCTTGGACTGATTCCTTAGCATCCGAAAGCCAGAGCGAGGGGGAAGAAAGAGTTTTTCTTGCACAGATGAAATCCAAGAAAAAATGGCAGTAGAAGTAGGTTGGAGGAAAATGGCATTTTTGTCTGCACAACAATTTTAAAATAAAGGAGAAGCACTTTTAATGGCCGTCACGTTCAGAACGTAACATCATAGTAGAGCCATACCGTTCCGCATCGTCAGCCACGTAGGATCCACGTGGACTAATCAGAAGAGGCGGTGCAGCCCACGTAGGACTTGCTGCACCGGAGGCGGTGTACAAAGACTTTTCCATGACCAATAGTTGGGCCTTTGAATATAGCAACTCTTCCTTTTCCTTTTGATTGCACAATTTCCTTATTTTCCAACCGTACCTTAGGTGTAACTCTAGTATCCACATCAAGAAATATTTTCTCATTTCTTGGCATATGATTGCTACAGACACCATCAGGATAGAAAATACTATCTTCTTCTTTAGAGATTGATCCACATTATCATCATCGTCATCACCATCTTTTCATTCAGAAAAATTAGTTTGATTTTCAATTTTAAGCCAACTATTTTTCTCTACATGTCCAAACTTTTTACAGTGATGGAATTGGGGCTTTCCACGAAACCAACAACTTTGATGTTGTATAATTTGATTTTTTACAAATGATTCAGGGACACGTTAAAGCCATACCTTTTTGTGATCTCCTTTCGTCTGGTCATTTTTTGAATCATTTGTCTTGTAAAATTTGGGAGATTTGAAGGTAAGTTTTGTCTAGAAAGCACTCTACACATATTGATCTCCTGGTCTTAGCCTTCTTTGTTCGAGAGCTTCTAGTCAATTGTTCAATTGACAAAGTGCTGACATCTTCAGACTCCTTAATAGCAGTAACAATAGGATCATATTTTTTTGGCCAGCTAATCAAAATCTTTTTAACAATCATTTGATCTGTTATATTTTCATCATAAGTCCACATTTGGTTAACAACTTCAATGACTCTTGAAAAATAATCTTTTATGGATTCTATCTTCTTCATTCTGAGATTTTCAAACTCTCCATGTGAAGTTTGCAGTTTGATAGTTATTGCCCTTCCATCACCTTGCAACTCTCGTTGCAAAATTTCCCATGCCTCCATGGATGTCTTAGCTCTAATAATTCTTGGAAAAGTAGCTGATGGGATTGCATTCTAAATTTTCAAGAGAGCATTAGCATAAGTCATTCTGTTTGCTTCAAGCTTCGCCTTTTCTGCGGCTGAAAGTTGGCTTTCATCTGGTTCATCGTATCCTTCAGCAACAATGCTCCAAAGCCCTTCTGACAGCAGCAATGTCAATCCTCATTTTGACCTTCCAAAACTCATAATTTTCCCCTCCAAAGATTGGAATAATCAAAAGCGAAACACTATTGTTTTTGCCTGAAGAAAAAGCCAAACTTGGCTTGCTATATTCTGCTTCTGATGATGGAAAACGCCCCAGCTATGTTATCAAAACTCTGCTCTGATGCTAATTTGTTGGTTGGTTAGATAGTAAAAGCAAACTGATGCAACTTGTTATACAGAAACAGAGTGCTATTCTTTCACTGGTTACTTGATAAGCCATTGAATACAAATATATGTAGGACCTCTTGAGAAAACTCTAGAACAATTCAAACACTCCTAGAGAACAGAAAACACTTTCTATTATAGAACTATCTGGACTCTACAATCAGTTATAGGCGACATTTAATGAGTATTGACTAGATTTAAGAAAGTGCATTACAACCCAACATAAGAATTCTTCAATAGAATGAGAGTGTTGATGTTACCTAACTGGAAATCTGTTAAGTAAATGCTACGAACTGACCGTGATGACTTCATCTATGTAGGTGGTTCTTGGACGGAGGAAGAAGAGAGAATAATAATTCTATCCCATATGGAGTTGGGCAATAGATGGGTTGAAATGGCAAAGAGACTGCCAGGAAGAACAGAAAATGCTATAAAAAAATCACTGGAATGCAACTAAACGCAAGCTAACTGCTCGGGAGCCATGGAAGTCCAGATTATCCCAAGAATCCCCCCTGTTGCAAGAATATATTAAACGCTTGGAAAATTGAAGTCTGTGGGCGGGTGGGCGGATGAGGTGTTCTGCTCTCCGACCGCATAGTTCACCTCGGCATTTCCAATCCACCGTGACCGGGATTAGTGAGATTCATCGGAATTCCAATCGATTTTTAGGATTGAATTTTCCACCGCCCTCCCACGTAAAACAAAGACTTTATGAATCATGCTTCTTGGGCAACTTATGGGATACAGTCCTTTTTATAGAGCACTCAAAACATAGAGCAGCTAAAACAGTGATCATCCTTAGCAAATATAAGAGATCCGAAGAATGGAAGTTGAAGTGGACTGTGATCTGAATTAAGCTGGAGCCAATGCCAAATACCCATGGAGTGATAAAAGATATGTGGTTTGAGTGAATAGGACTAGATCCGGGCGAAGTTGAAATACAACTGGTTGGCTCAGAAGTTAGCATCTTGTCTGCTAGATCTGGAACGAATCCAAACCTAATTTCTAGCAAAGGATGCATCCAATTTGTCTGTTATCCAAATCATCAATCATGCTCTTTATTCACCATAGCTATGCTCACAGAGCCTCGCAAACAAATTTAAAAAAATATGGATTTGATAAAGTTTATTTTGTTACCCACACTCCTTAACAATAATATAACACCCCACTGGAGCCATCCAAAAACGTAGTTTGCTGAGGGTGTCTTTTAAGTTCATTAAAAAAAAAATATGGTAAGATACCAGCATACATTCTTTTAAACAATATTACTTTTTAATTAGATAATCATTTTAAATATTGTTTTGTAATTATGTAGAGTTAAAATTGAATTACTAGTTCGACGAATGCGTGATTAAATACGACTGTTGCCGCCGGGATCTATCCTCCGACTCGGGCGCGGTCGGTCTCCTGATCGGGCTTCCTCATGGGCGGACCTGCACAGAAGTCCTCACGCGAGAGGCATTGGGGGTGGCCCTCCGCGGAAGACCCTCCGACGCTCAAGTCAGCGGGGATCGGCGATCAATAGAAATGAGGAGAATGATCTTTCTGGGAGGTCCCTCTAGGGGCGGCCAATCGGGAGCTCTAGGGGAGCGCCGACGGAGAGGGAGAAGAATGAGCAGCGAAGGGGAGAGAGAGAGAGAGTGAGAGTGGGAGTGGGCTGTGCGCGCGTACCTGAGAGAATTTGGGAGTGTCGTATTTATAGGCAATCACCTGAATCTTGAGCGCCTTCTGGAAGGTTCGAAGGTTGTTGAGATACGAAGATGATTCGAATCAGGTTGTTGTGAGGCCGGTGGGATCCGTATCTTATTTGTTGAAGGATCGACGACTGGGAGGGCTCTTTGATGGCCTGAGATCCGATGAGTGTGTAGGTTCTAGGCCGTTATTGTAGATCATAGACCACTCCTCGATATGATCCTTTGTTTGGAATTCTGTTACGCTAGACCTGGGCTCTCCCGCGTCGGGTTCCACGGAGATGCATGTCGAGCCATGGATTGCTCGGGAAGGCCGAGCTATGGGTTGCTTGAGGAAGGCCGAGCTATGGGTAGCTCGGGAGAAACCGAGCTATGGGTTGCTCGAGGAAGCCGAGCTATGAGTTGCTCGGGAGAAGCCGAGCTACGGGTTGCTCGGGAAAGACCGAGCTATGGGTAGCTCGGGAGGAACCGAGCTATGGGTAGCTCGAGAGGAACCGAGCTATGGGTAGCTCGGGGAAGACCGAGCTATGGGTAGCTCGGGAGGAACCGAGCTATGGGTTTCTCAGGGAAGGCCGAGATATGGGTAGCTCGGAAGGAACCGAGCTATGGGTTGCTCGACCCGCTGGACCACACTAGTTAGCTCGTTCTCTACGGGCGCATGTAGCGGGTGGGGGGATGGGGCTGATCTTAGCCCTCTCGCACGGTTATCAATGCAACGATTTTATCCCTCAACACATGCCCCCCACTCCCTAGTTGAAGCGTAGGTTCGGGCGTAGGGAGTATAGACTTAGGTGGCGTGATCGAACGAGGGACATGTACTTGACAGCCCGCGCAATGATGTCCTAATTAATGCTGCGTGGTCATCTTGCCTTTTCGAGGTGGATCCGTCGTTCCTTAGGAGCGAAGGCAATAGCTGGGGAAGCACCACGTAGGAGATCTCGATTTTCATGGTGCCTGTAGTGGCGGTTCCGGACGTCTTGGTTGATACGCTTCATCTTTGTCCTGAGGCGGTTTCCCTTGGAAAAAATGGAGTCATGGCGGCACCATCCCTATTTGTAGCGCTCTCTCGCTTTCCCTTAGAGAACTTCGTTTTTTCGTTTTCTCAGCGATTTTGCTCAGCGTCTCTTTTGATCGAAGGCATGGTGAGTCCGAGTGATCAGGCTTCGGAGGTGACCTTGGTGGATCTGCAACAGATATGCCGCCTGTACAAGATCCCCAGGATGTTACCTTGTTGCTCCCGATGGCTGAGGACAGGGTGACATCCAGATTAGGGGACGGGGCGTTCTGCTATGAGGAAAGTTTGAGGGCAGGTCTTCGGTTCCCTCTTCATCCACTAGTACGGGAGGTGATGAGGTTCTACAACATATGCTTCACCATGGTGGCTCCCAACAGCTGGCGCAACCTCATTAGATTCATCTCATTGTGCAGCCATATCGGAGTGACCGCGACCCTTCCAATGTTTAGGGTGTGCTTCAATCTGGTCTCCGGGAGGGCCTCAGAGTGGCCTTACATCGGCCCCGGAGGTCCTTCAAGATGGTTTGGATAACCCATCGTCGATAAAGGAATGAAAGTTGCGATTCTTTATAGTCGAGGGGAATATCGGCTCGAATTTCCTCGGGTGTGGGACAATACGTGAAGGATCCAGAAGCGCACCCGGAGTTAACCGAGTCGGAGAAAAGGGATCTGATCATGTTACGCGGTAGTCGAGCGCTTCCAGCCAGTGCCCTTCTATCGGAGGATGCTCTCTTCGCGGCCGGATTGAGTCCCGTCGATCCTTGCGGTGAGTATCACTTCGTAGCCAATAGCTTAAAGTGGCTCCATCTTCGATTTTTGTGCAAACTAACAGGCAAATCATATTCCCCTATAGCCGAAAGGTCGGCGCTCGCAGACCAAATGAGGGAGGAGTTGGGAAAGCATCGCAGGAGATCCAGCTCCAGCAGCAAGCATAGGGCCGAGAAGAGGTCTCGCCCTTCCAGCTCCCCCCTAGGGGGATTAGGAGAGACGGTGATGATCGGCGCTCCTCGTCGCCATGGGCTGGAAGTATCAAAGTTCCGGCGGCACATGATCTTTCGGCGCCGGAGGAGGGTCTGTCCGGAGGCGAAGATTGGGATGCCGCAGGGGTTTTGAAGGAGGCTGCTGGAATTTCCTCCCCACCTGTTGTCATTTTGTTCGACGATGGCGAGGGAGCAACGCCGGTTCACTTGGGGACCCCCTTGGGCGGGGCGGCTCAATCTCCTTCATTGGAGGCCGGTGGCTCGGAGAGGTTACAGGCGGAGGCGGGAGTGACCTCCGCCTTGCTCGAACTGGGAGAAGTGGCTACGGTCGCCGAGGTTCATCCTGGGCTGCTGGTGGGAGAGCCAGCAGGCGATGAAGGGATGGCCAAACCTACCAAACCGGCGATCGAACCTCGCGGGGTGCTTTCTAGTGAAGGGCCTTCCACCGAGGCATAGGAGGCCCCGGGGGAAGCCGAAGTTCCTGAGGAGTCTGTTGGGGGTAGGGGAATATTCGAGGAGGCAGAAGCAGAAGAGGGGAAGAAGGAGAAGGAGGGGAAGAAGGAGAAGGAGGGGAGCTGTCGAGAGAAGGGGACGTTCGGGCTGGGGCTCCCTCGCCGGAGTCGAAATGCCCGAGGCTTCTCAAATGAGGGCTTTGGTGGAGGAGGCCGGCCAACCGAGGGCCTCATGGGCCGCGGGTTCCCAGGTTGGCTCCCTAAGCGCAGACTTCCACTCACACGACCCGGAGGTGAGCGCCATGCTCTCCGCTTTGATGTGGTATGCGTTCCAAGAGGGAGAGGGTTCCTCGACAGGAGGGAATTATCCGAAGGACCTTATTGAGATGGCCTTTAGATACATCGGGGTGCCGAATGAGGCTTTTCTTCTTCCCGAGATCGATGATCTTGCCCTTACAGGATTGCTATGGATTACGCATCTCGGGTAAGTTGTCACACTGAAGTAGGGTCTTTAGTCAGCTAGTTTGACTGTATTCTTTATGTGTGCAATCCTTTTTGCAGAATGCCCTGATCATGAGGGCGCTGAAATGGCGCTTGCATCTGGTCGTTGGAGCTTGGGCTCGGGCCCGCCAAGAGGTTGATCACCTCAAGGAGAGGATGGATTCTACAGATAAACTTTTTCGAGCCCTAGTGGTCCTTCAGAGGGAGCTCGAGGAGGCTCGCAGGGTTCTTACAGTTGAGAGGGAAAGAGCCTCTCAACTCGCTACACAGGTCAGTGAGCTTCAAGGCTTCCGCGAGTAATCCGAGAAGGTTAGTCTGGAGCTATCTCAGGCCAAGGCGGAGCACGAGAGCAAGGTCAATTCTATGCAATAGTTTTTTGATAAGAGGTGGGATCAGTTGAAAGCCAGCCATGCTGAAGATAAGGGCAACTGGAGCAAGAGGCTCGAGGAGGAAGAGCATAGGTGTCGGCGGCAGCAGGACCACCTCACCCATGTGAATAAAGAGCTCGCCGACACAAAGGATCGGCTAAAGTGGTCGGATGAACGAGCTGCTCAACTTTCCGACGAGCTCGACTACGCCCGTCAAGAAATTGGAGACACTCAGTCCCGGGTGGACGAACTCAAAGAGAGCCTTCGTCAAAATCAATCGGCTAAGTCGAGGGTTCTCAATAGGGTCCAAGTGCTGGACGGCGAGCTAGCTCGGCGGGGCGAGGAGGTAGGGCATTATCTGTTTTATCCGTTTTGGCCTTTCAACTTCTTCCTTACCTGGCTCTTCATCTGCAGTTGAACAAGATGAGCCAGGAGTTTCAGGAGCGGTTGACGACATTCAGAGAGGAGGCGGCCTCGAGGCACCGAAGGATCTCCGAATTGGAGAAGCAATTGGCCGAGGCGAATGCGCGGGTCTCTTCAGCGGTGGAGGAGTACAAGAACTCTACCGAGTTTGCCGACGAATGCAGGGCGGCCTGTGCCGATGCATTCCAGCTCGGGGAAGAGGAGGCGTGGGCTAAGATTGCTCAGACTTATCCTGACCTAGACCTATCTTGCTTGGAAGCCGAGTATTATGAGACACACACCCCGGGGGCCAAGGAAGACGAATATGGAGAGATTTCTGATGTCGATCTCAAAGCTGTTCTTGGAGTTGACGTTGCCGCCGAGGTACCCCGGTGGGACACCATCGAGAAGGGGGGGCCAAGCGACGCTCCCGCAGGTGCTGCCGCAGGAGATGCCGGGTCTGATCCCAATTCTTGACCCTTTGGGGGCCATATGTATTTTCTCTTTCTTTTGTTTTGTAGTTTGACCGGAAATCAGTAAACGGGTTAGTTGTTTTTCATTTATTTGTCTTTCTTGGATGGTTTCTTATCTTGAATTTTAGTCCCAACTGCGAGCGCCGCTTGGTTGGTTTTCTAGCTCGAATTTGAAGGAACATCTTGGTCGAGGCCAAGGCATAGGGATAATCCCGACGAAAGAGTCGAGCAACAACACAGCTTGGTACAAAAGGAGGTTGAGAGACGATTCAATTCGGCTTTAACCAAATGGCACAGTGGTTCGGCTAGGGCCGAAGAATGAAATAGCTCGGCTAAGGCCGAGGGATGAAGTAGCTCGGCTAGGGCCGAGGGACGGAGTAGCTCGGCTAGGGCCGAGGTAGTCCACCTTACTAGTGGCCAAACTATGATCGTGCCTTCGACGAAAAGAGGGAAGTTTGTCCCTGAGCAGGGGGTTTGTTGAACCTTCGCTGTCACCCCTTTATTCTTTTTGGTAAAGGGAGGGTTTGGCCTTCGCATCTATTTATTACCCCTGTCAGTGCTTTGTCTTTTCTAAGGCAGGTCGCTTTGGCGTGTGGTGTAAGTGCTTATTTGCCATTGGAGGATGTCATTTTCGCAGGAAGATCCCTCGGATCTTCCCATATATGCAAGATCGGTGGACAGCTTTCTGCATTTAAAGCCCATGATGCGGGATTAGAGATAATCTTTTGGCATGCATCACGGCTCGGGCGACGTGCTTGGCACGCATTGTGGGGCGATGTTTTCATTTCAGGAGGCCACGTGGTGGCGTGGGTTTGGCGTTTCGAATCTCGGGGCTTTCTGTTCCGATAGCTGTTCCCAGTTCATCTCCACCTATAAAAAGGAGAAAGAGGGCTGTGTTGGGCCATCCCAAAGTTTTCTTTTCTGTAAATTGTGAAGGTACACACAATGCCTGTCTCTCTGGGGCTTAGAGCGGGAGGACCGAGCTTTCCTCCTGCAAATCGTCGTCGTCCTCTGGACAGTTGGGGTGACGAAGGAGCCGCCAGGGGGTGGCTTGACCTCAAGAAAGGAGCCCCGGAGATCGTATGGAGAGCGCACAGGAGGTTCGCAGAGATCGCATGGAGAGCGCACATATACGCTTCCTGTGTGACCTTTGCGGTTCACCCTTGGGGACACAGGGTTGGAAGTGTACGCGTGCTCCCTATGACTTGCGTGAACTTCTCCTCCTCCCATGGTTCGGATTCCTGGGCTCATCTGCCAGGGGAATCTTTTGGCACGTGAGGAGGGGGTGATGGTGTGTCGCCCGCTAGTACATTGCCTTTTGACTTGGGCAATGGCTAACGGTACACACTAGATTTGGGGAGTACCCCGGTATCAGGGTCCGCGAGCTTTCTCCTGCTCGTCGGAGGGCCCTTCGATTGGGTGGTTTGGGGCAAAAACCCATCCACCCTTTCTGATTTCTCTGATATCTCGGGTTGGACGCCGAGATATCATTATTAACCGAAGCTGGTCGCAACGGTCGGGCTGAGTCATCTGCTCATTATCGGCTTGAGCTGACTGGTCTGTGGCTTGCCTGATTCGTTGGATCGGATGCCGAAGCATCATTATCACCCGAAGCTGTCTTGGAGCAGCTTGGCTGAGCTATGTACTCATTTTTATTTCATGCATTCCAATGCACTTGTAATGCCTCTCAGGCGGTTGTAATTCGTTTCGATGGTAATGAAATAAAGAAAGTTTTGTTCTTTATCCTAGTTTCTGTTTCTTTTGTGCCGAGAGTTATTGTTGGCAACGAAACAAGGTGCAGGGATATCACTCATTCTTGGCCGAGGATTCTGCGCTATCCGACCTAGTCGGGGCTCATAAGCTGCCTGAATTCGAACGAAACTTTGGAGATCATTTGGTCTGGTCGGGTCTTGCGATAATGAGACACGCATCTTGGCCTTATGCTGGGGCCTTGATGGTGGGAAGGATTCCTCGGCTTTTTCCGGGATTCTTAGCGGTATAACGTATTCCATGACTTCGGATGAGGTTCAGAGACTTATAGCTCGGCCCCGCCGAAGTTTGGAGATTCATTGCTCGGCCCTGCTGAGGTTCAGAGACTTATAGCTCGGCCCTGCCGAGTTTGGGGATTTGTTTGTTTGGAGGGGTAATTCGGTTGTCGCTGAGACTCCGGATATTTGGTTCCTACGAGATTCGGTGCGGAACGGGTGGCGCATGGGTACGCCCGACATTTATGTTTTGGTGGTTTCCGAGGGAAGCGAGCTATCGTCAGCTGCCGATGCACTTCTTGAATGCGGCTGATTCGAGGAGATCCGATGGGGCTTCGGGAACATTTACTCCGTGGGGGTCCGGCAGATCAGAAGGAACCCAGTTTCTAGAGAAGGAGGGGGGTTCCCGAGTAACTCGTCGACGTTTACCGATTTTCCTCAGGAGGGGGCGCGACTCTTCGTTTCATGTGGGCGCCTGCCAAAGTGGCGACACGCGGCAGATTCTCACGGGTCGGGATTAATGACTCGACTGCTCGAGATACTCACCAGGGCGGTATAAATATGGGCAAGGGGGATGTCAGTGTTCGTCATCCCCTCGGCTAGCCTCTCGATAGCTCCTGAAAGCGAGTATGGCTTCTTAGGGGGAAGGGCAATCGAACGGAGAGTCAGCGTTGTCAGCAACGGCCGTGGGGGCTCCTAGGGGAGCCGTTCCACCGTGATGGTTGATGGTATGGCCTTGGCTTCAGCTTTTGCAAGCCATGAGCAGCTCGAGAAGGCGGTCGAGGAGTATCTCTCCATTTCCACGAGGGAGGCCGAGGCCCTTCGCCGGGTCATAGACCGGCAGGAGGGGAGATAGCATCCCTCCGTCAGCAAGTCGCCGAGCTGTCCCGGCGTGTGGAAGACCTAGCAGCTCCTGGGGGGAGACATTAGGCCTCTGCGAAGGCCATTTTTCACTCTTTCTTTCTGTACTTTTCCTTATAATAAATAAAGAGAAAAGTCCTTTTTTGGCAATCTTTTGTTTTTAGTTGAGACCGTTGTTTAGTTCATAAAAAGGAAAAACTGCTTGTTCCTATTTGAACTAAAGGGGTATTTGGGCGGTCCCGTGGGCTTACACGATAAGTCGTGGTCTCGTTTGCGGAGCGAGATAGGCGCTTGGGTGATAAGGTGCAGGATATTGCTCGGGGATTTAGCAGTAGGGGGATTCCCCGACATTGTCTGGGGTTCATGGGCGGCCGTTTAGGGATTTGCTAAAGGCGCAGACTTTGTGTCTGTTGAGTTTTGCACGGTGTGCATTTTTCAAACTGGCCAAAGTTTTGGGGACTGTTCAGAAGTCTTTTGGCTTCAATCGAGGTTTGTGTGCTTCGGTTTTTGCCGGGGCTTACGCACTCCGATTTTAGCCGGGGCTTGTGCACTCCGATTTTGGCTGGGGCTTTAGAATTCACCGCTAGGCCCAACCGAGGTTTGGAGAATAGTTGCTCGGCCCAGCCGAGGTTCGGAGATTAGTTGCTGGCCCAGCCGAGGTTCAGAGATTTGTTGCTTGCCCAGCCGAGGTTCAGAGATTTGTTGCTCGGCCCGCCGAGGTTCGGAGAATAGTTGCTCGGCCCGGCCGAGGTTCGGAGATTAGTTGCTCGGCCCGACCGAGGTTCGGAGATTAGTTGCTCGGCCCGGCCGAGGTTCGGAGATTTGTTGCTCGGCCTGCCGAGGTTCGGAGATTAGTTGCTCGGTCCAGCCGAGGTTCGGAGATTAGTTGCTCGGCCCAGCCGAGGTTCGGAGATTAGTTGCTCGGCCCAGCCGAGGTTCGGAGAATAGTTGCTCGGCCCAGCCGAGGTTCGGAGATTAGTTGCTCGGCCCAGCCGAGGTTTGGAGATTTGTTGCTCGGCCAGCCGAGGTTCGGAGATTTGTTGCTCGGCCCAGCCGAGGTTTGGAGAATAGTTGCCGGCCCAGCCGAGGTTCAGAGATTTGTTGCCCGGTCCAGCTGAGGTTCGGAGATTTGTTGCTCGGCCCAGCCGAGGTTCAAAGAATAGTTGCCCGGCCCAGCAGAGGTTCAAAGAATAGTTGCCCGACCCAGCCGAGGTTCGGAGATTAGTTGCTCGGCCCAGCCGAGGTTCGGAGATTTCCTGCTTAAACAGGTAACTCGGTCGTGCCGAGGATTGGTAAGCAGCATCTGTTTCTTTTCATGATTTTTGGTGATATAATATATGATGATTTATGTCATGAATTATGAAACAACGTGCCAACAAAAATTTTAGAAGGCGAGCCTATAGAGGGCATACCCTACTGATGATACTTGCGGAGGTTGTCCGAATTCCACGTCCGAGGGATGGATCTTCCGCTTAGATCTTGCAGCTTGTAGGTCCCGGGTCCGACGACCTCCACTACTTGGTAGGGGCCTTCCCAGTTTGGGGCTAGCTTTCCTTGCTCCAGTGGTTTGGAGATAGATGCTTTCTGGAGAACAAGGTCGCCAGGCAAGAAAGCTTTCCCTTTGACTCTGGAGGCGTGGTAACGGCCACTCTTTGCTGGTAGGCAGCTATTCTGATCCGAGCTTTTTCTCTAATCTCCTCTACCAGGTCAAGGTTGGCGCGGAGCTGCTCATCGCTGGCTTCCTCCGAGTAGCTTTCCACCCGCAGAGAAGGGAGTCCTATCTCCATGGGGATGACGGCCTCTGTGCCGAAGGCCGTTCAGAATGGGGTTTCGCCTGTGGGCACTCTCGGGTGGTGCGGTAGGCCCATAGGACATGGTGCAATTCGTCTGCCCACCTGCCTCGGGCTCTTGAGAGTCGAGCTTTGATCCCTTGAAGCAAGGTTCGGTTGGTTACTTCGGCTGCTCCGTTAGCCTATGGATGCTCGACCGAGGTAAGGTGGTGATGGATCCCGTGCTCCTCACAGAACTGACGAAACTTCTAATTGTCGAATTGTTTGCCGTTGTCAGTGATGATGGTGTGCGGGAGGCCGAAGCGGCTGATGATGGATCTCCACACAAAATCCCTGGCCCGAGCCTTAGTTATTTGAGCGACTGCTTCCGCCTCAACCCATTTGGTGAAGTAATCGATGGCGATGAACAAAAATTTCGTTGCCCCGTGGCGAGCGGAAATGGGCTGAGAATGTCCATTCCCCACTTGGCAAAGGGCCAAGCGGAGGAAATGGGGACCAGGCTGGCGGAGGGCAGCCTCTGAATACTTGAGTGTCTTTGGCATGGGTCGCAAGCTCGGACAAGGTCGTCTGCATCCTTCTGCATGGTCGGCCAATAGTAACCTTGACGCAACACCTTGTGGCACAGGGACCGGCTCCCCAGATGGTTGCCGCAAATTCCCTCATGCACCTCCCGAAGGGCATAATTAGCCTCAGATGGGCGGAGGCATCTAAGTAATGGCATAGAGAAGGACCGCTTGTAGAGCTGGTCATCAATTAGCACATAGTGGGTGGCTTGCAGCTTTAGCCTTCTGGCCTCCCTTCGATCGGCCGGGAGCGACCCTTCTATGAGGTACTTCAGGATGGGGTCGAACCATGATGGTTCGGCCTCAACTTGCATCACTCGGTCAGCTTCCATGATACTAGGTCTCTCCAAGGTCTCCAGGTAGAATTTCATTCGGCGTCCATTGATTCCGTAGTCGCTAGCCGAGATAGCAGGTCGGCACGGGCATTTTCAGATCTAGGAATCTGAATGATCTCAAATTCGGGGAAATGGGAGAGTAGGCTCCGAACCTCTTGGAGATATGGATCATGTTCGGTTCCCGGGCCTCAAACTCCCCTCGCACATGACCTGCCACCAGCTGGGAGTCGGTGAAGGCATTCAGTTTCTCCACCTTAAGGCTGCGGGCGATCCGGAGATCGGCCAGCAGAGCTTCATATTCAGCTTCGTTGTTGGAGGCCGGGAAGGAGAAGCGGATGCCATATTCAAAAGTCTCCCCCTCCGGGCTAGTGAGGACCAAACCCGCACCGAAGCGATGGGCGTTGGATGACCCATCCACATGGAGGAGCCACCGGGCACTAGATTTTGGTTTCTCGGAGGAGTCAGGGGTGGAGCCGTGCTCCGGGATGGTACATGCGAGGAGGAAATTGGCTAGCACCTGAGCTTTGATGGTCGGGCGAGGCTGAAATCGAATGTCGTGCTCACTCAGCTCGATGGCCCATTTGGTCATTCTCCCGATGTCTTCGGACGGTGGACCACTGCCTTGATGGGTTGGTCAGTCAGGACTGTCACAGAATGTGCTTGGAAGTATATGGCCGCAACTTTCGGACTGAGGTGATCAAGGCCAACACCATCTTCTCGATCTGGGTATACCTCGTCTCTGCATCTCGGAGCAGTTTGCTGACATAATAAATCGGCTTCTGAGCCTTATTTTCTTCTCTGATCAGCACCGAGCAAACGACACCTTTGGAGATAGCCAGATACAGGCACAATGTCTCCCCGGGATTTGGACTGCTGAGGAGAGGGGGAGAGCCGAGGTACTTCTTGAGATCTTCGAATGATTTTTGACACTCGGGGGTCCACTAAAAATTCTTGGCCGACCGGAGAGTTTTGAAGAAGGGGAGGCACCTTTCGGCGGAACGAGCCACGAAACGGTTAAGGGCCGCTATCCTCCCGGTTAGGCGCTGGACTTCTTTAATAGATGCCGGGGGCGCCATCTGTTGGAGAGCTTGGATCTTCTGGGGTTAGCTTCGATACCCCGCTGGGAGACCATGAAGCCGAGGAACTTCCCAGAGTTAATGCCGAAGGTGCATTTAGTCGGATTGAGCTTCATCCGGTATTTGCAGAGTGTTGCGAAGCTCTTCGAGAGATCCTCGATGTGCTGTGGTGCTTCTTTGCTCTTGACCAGCATGTCGTCGACGTATACCTCCATGTTCCGGCCGATTTGTTCTTTGAAGACTTTGTTAACCAGCCTTTGGTAGGTGGCATCCACAAGCTGATCAATTCGGGGGAGGGGGAAGCTATCCTTTGGGCACGCTTTGTTGAGGTCGGTGAAGTCGATGTAGATCCGCCACTTACCGCTCGACTTTTTTACCATGACGACATTTGACAGCCGGCTTGGGTAATTCACCTCCCGAATGAAGTTCGCCTTGAGAAGTTTATCAACCTTCTCCTCAATAGCTCTCTGCCGCTCTGGGGCAAAACTCCTCTTCTTTTGTTTGATGGGCTGATACATTTCATCCATGTTAAGGCAGTGGACAAGAACTTCGGGGCTGATCCCTGGCATGTCGGAGGCGGACTAGGCGAAAACATCGGCATTGCCTCGGAGGAAGTCGATCAGCTCCTGCCAGGATTCTCCTTTCAGCAGCAACCCGATTTTTATGGTTCGGTCGGGACAAGCTTCGTCCAGTGGTACTTCCTCCAGTTCTTCGACTGGTTCCCCTCGTTGCTTGGCGAATTCCTTCCAAGCGTCCAGCCCATCAACTTCGAGCATTCTGGACTGAAGGCTGGTGACAAAACACTGCCGAGCCATAGTTTGGCTTCCTTAGACAACACCAACTCCTCGCCTAATGGGGAATTTCATAGATAGGTGTGGGATGGAGACGATGGCTTTGAGAGACATCAGGCCGGGTCTTCCAAATATCGCATTGTAGGGGGACCTGAGCTTAGTCACTAAGAAGTCCGTGTGAACAGTGGCCATAAGGGGCCAGGTTTCTGCCCAAACCGTTAAGGTTACGACCCCCTCTGGGACGATGACGTCACCTGTGAACCCCATTAGGGTGGAGTCTACGGCTCGGAGGTTTTCCATGAGCAATCTCATCTTGGCAAACACATCAAGGTACAAAACATTCACGGAGCTTCCACTATCAACAAGGATCCGACTTACATCATAGTTATTTAAATTGAGAGATACAACCAGTGCGTCGTCATGTGGGAACTGTATCCCTTGGAGATCATCGTCGGAGAAGGAGAGCTCACCCGTTCGCGCTTTCTTTGGCACCGAGCCTTCGTCATCATTTCTGAAGCTTGAGCCATCGGCCTCTTCAATCATGTTAATGTGGCCGATTACGGGTGGATTGGGAGGAGGAGGAGGCTGCTGAGGATCAAGCTGGCGGTCACCCCCTTGTCCTGGCTTGGGTGCCCTCCTGAACTGGTTCAGTCGGCCCTGCTGGATCAGCCTCTCAATTTCATTCTTCAGTTGCCAGCATTCCTCGGTGTCGTGGCCATGCTCCCGGTGATAACGACAGTATTTGGTGGGGTCCCTCCGAGTTGGTTTCCCTCGGAGAGGAGTTGGTCGGGGGAGCTGGTGCTCTATCTCCATGAGGATTTGCGCCCTGGGTACAATGAGTGGAGTGTATCAGTCGAATCACCTGGGCGGGCTCCGGGAGTGATTTCTCGGCGGCGGGGGAGCTCTTTGGTGATGAGGCGGGCTTGGCTGACGGATGGGTCGGTGCCTGTTCGAACCTTTAGGTTCTTTCTTCTTCGCCAGCTCAGCACGGGCAGCTCTCCGTGATTCTTCGACCCTGGAGTATTTATCTGCCCGGGCCATCATATCGGAGAGGTTCGGGGGGTAGCTGAACTCCATCGCCAGGTAGAAGTCGCTCTCCTTCAAGACTCCCCCTACTAGGGCGGACATAGCCACCTCATGATTAAGGTTGTCCACCTCCAGCATGGCCTTGTTGAAACGGCCAAGGTAATTTCTCAAGGACTCCCCCTCTCTCTGTTTAACTTCAGAGAGGGAGTCGGATCTTCGTCGGTGGCGGCGGCTACTGACGAACTGGCCAATAAAAAGATGGCTCAGCTCGTCGAATGAATCAACGGAACCTGGTTTCAAGGTGTTGAACCAGGTTCGGGCAGATCCTCTGAGGTGGAAGGGAAGGCACGGCAGAGGATTGCGTCTGATGCTCCGTGGAACATCATTATTGATCGGAAGCTACTGAGATGATCATCCGGATCAGAAGAGCCATGGTAGGGCTTGATGGCGGGTAGTTTAACATGGGAGGGGATCACTTCCTCCATAATCCCTTTGGTGAAGGGGATGCCCTGCTCCGCCTTGGGCTGAGGCGGATGAGCCTGCTTGGCGGCATCCAGCTCCTGACGCATCTCCCAGAGTTGTCGGCGGATCTCCTCCTCAGATGTAAGAGGAGGAGCCGGGCAAGGAGAGCGCGGAGAGGGCATCGAATCATGGCGGGAGGACTCCGGAGAGAGGGATCGGGCCCGCGAGATCTAGGAGGATCCCTGTTACAGCCCCGTCGTGGGGCTGGTCTATCCTCCTTGGGTTGGTATGGGGGGTCCGCGACTCCATGCGGACCGGAAGAAGAGGTGGCCAGAGAAAAGGGGTTGTGGCCTCCTCAGGAAGGCGTGGAGCGGGGGCAGTTGCGAGGCGCTCCTGAACCAAATGGGTCAGGGCTTGGACCTGCTGGACCAGTGTGGCGAACTGGTCCTGGGTCACCGGGATAGCCGGCGGCGACGGGGTCTCAACTGGTGGCGGCTACGGTGCCACGTTGCTCATCGGATCAGGCTTTGGGAGACGACCTGGTCCTGGGCTTCAGAGGTTGCTCTTCTCTGATTAGCCATTGGAGAGGCTCTCTTCCGGATCGAAATACTTATCTCCTTTCTTCAAGTTTTAATGGGAACTTGAGGCCCTTCCTCTAGCACCAATCTGTTGCCACCGGGATCTGTCCTCCGACTCGGGGCGGTCGGTCTTCTAATCGGGCTTCCTCCTGGGCGGACCTGCACAGAAGTCCTCATGCGAGAGGCATTGGGGGTTGTTGGCCCAGATGACAACCCAAGAGGGGGGGGGGGTGAATTGGGTTCTTTAAAAAATTAGCCTTTTAAAATAGTTTGCTTAAGATGAATGAAGGCAATAGCAAAGTAAATATAAAGTGCAGAAATAATACGGTGATAGAGATAGAGTCAATGTAAGCACGGCAAACACAAAGAGTTTATAGTGGTTCGGTGTATCCAACACCTACGTCCACTCCCAAGATTCACTTGGGTCCACACTATAATCAACTTGATTACAGCCGAGTTATTTTACAAGCTCACAACTCAAACTTGTTGTTTTCCTGGGTGCACAACGAACCCAGCTGGTTTTCAAGGGCTCACCAGCACAAAAACCCTAACACAAGCTTAACCAAGCTTGAACCGAGGTAAGACTACCTCCGCTAGTTCAATCCCTCAGATTGAACTAGATACAAACAAATAAAATATGTTTTCAAATACAAAGCTCCTTAATGAGCAGATAATCAAATAATATAACAAGTTTAGAAAAGCCTGATTTGTAGATGGTTGGCTTTTGAGCTTTTCTTCTTTTCTTCTTTTCTTCATCTCCTTGCTAGGTTGAATCAAGCCTCAGCTCCGATTCTTCACAGTTGAAGCAGTTGAGAAGGGTTGAAAAGCAAGAAGCTGAACTTCTTTCTCCAAGTTGGGAAATCCACCAAAGACTTGATTTGAATGCCTTGGATTCCTCTTGAGCTTTTTGGAGTGGAGTGGATTTGAGCTAGAAGGTTTTCCTCTTGAGATTCAGGCTCTCTCTTTTTCGGATTTTTGAAATGGGATTTGTTTATTTCCAATTTTCTCACTTTTTCATTCTCTTTTTTCCGTTCTCATTTTTGAACAATAGTCTTCCCTTTTTATAGATTTCTTTCAAACCATTTTTGGAAGAAAACTATCCGTTGGAGTGTACCTTGTAGCAAATATATCCGTTAGAAATAAGTAAAATAGAAATATTACCGTTAGAGCTGATCTGGCAATTTGATTTTTCATTCCAGGTGGGTTGGAGTCGACTCTAACTTTTCTGGAGTCGGCTCTAACTCGAAACACTTTAAAACGATATTTCCGGAGTCGTCTCTGACTTTTCTGGGGTCGACAAGAAATTTTTCTGGAGTCGACTCTAACTTACCCGGAGTCGACTCTAGGTCGGGGCCAGAAAAATCGACGTTCTGCTTCTTCTATGAGAGTCAGCTCTAACAGTCTCGGAGTCGACTCTAACTTCCGTGCCAGTTCCGAAGTCGGCTCTGTGATTCTCGGAGTCGACTCTAATGTCTGCAATCTTACCTAGACATTAGATTCGATCCAGAACACGATGTAACTCCTGATTTTGATCATTCAATAGACTTATAATCTGAAACACTTAATCAAAATCATTAGAGCCTCCATTAGTTATACTCAAATAGTTTTGTTAATCATCAAAATCATCAATTGGGTCAACAATCTCCCCCTTTTTGATGATAACAAAAACTTTGAGTATATGCATTCAAAAATTCATTCGAACTAAAGATTATAGTCATTTTGAAACTTAAACATTTTTAATTAAGGATTTGATGCCAATATTCAACGTAAACTTTTAAAATTGTGCATGAGTTCAATATAATTCATCAATTATGAATATTTAATCTAAATGTGCAGAAAATTGCAATTGAGCTTTTTGTTAAGCTCCCCCTGCATTGAATAGCTCCCCCTATAATTAAGCATCGAATTTTAACTGATTAAGATTTCAAGTTATCTTGCATAATCAATCATTTCTCCCCCTTTCTTTCTTTCTTTATGCATATACAACTATCTCTCATTAAAATTTTCAAGTCTTTCTTTCTTTGCATATTCATATTCAATATTCATTTTCAATCTTTCTTCCTTTGCATATTCAACCATCTCTCCCCCTTTTTTGTTATCAGCAATAAGGAAAGTTTTAGATAAAGAAAGTTAATAAACATAGGGATTCAAGCAGTCAATATTTGAAAATGTGAAATTGCATTTCATAAGTAAAAGCATTACATTAGTTGATTCATGTACATTCCAAATGAAATACATTAGATATTCAAAAATTCCTAAATACAAACTATCAAAGTCAAAATCAAGGTCAGATGTGTTTGAATACAATTTTCTTCAAATGACCTATGATTTCCATTACATCATCCTTTTGTGATTTCTTAAAGTTTTTAAGGCAAGCTTCAATTTGTGAGACTGCAAGGTCAATGTCCTTCTTCAGTTGACCAGTTGCATGAACATAAGATCCTGATCCATCAGCAATGCCTTCCATCCTTTCGAATATTTTGTGAAGTTCAGTACCAAAGGATTCAACAGAATTGTTTAAGGTAAAGGAGATCATGTCCAGTCTCGAATTAAGTTCTTCCTTCAACTGATTAAAGTCTTCTTTTAATTGAGTAATTTCATGAGATCTCTGACTNTATCATACTCAGCAAGCAAAGCTCTCAGCTGACCAAATTGTTCATCAGAGAATCTCCCAGAAGTTGCTATAGACTGATGTGGAGGTGAGGGAATAGTACTAGGTCCGGCCTCTGAAGGTCCAGCTGAAGAAGGTCCCGCAATAGATGGATCAGGGACAGATGGTCCCTCAGTGGATGGTCCGGGATGTCTTCTACTCTGGTTTCTTCTGCTCTTTCTCTTTCTGCTCTTTCCTCTCTTCCTCCTTTCATCCAAACACCATTCAATTTCTTGAAGCCCATCCGATGAATAGTAGATATGCTATAGTAGTCAGTGTGTCTCAATTTTCTTAAAGGTTCATTCTCCATAATGAGCACACCTTGGCTTCTAAAGATTAAAGTCAAAATCATACCATATGGCAGTGTGATCTCTTCTTTGTAGCTGCCTCTGCCATGTATCCAATCATCATGCCAGCTAAGTTGACTGGCCTTCCAGTAATTATGCATCCATTAACAGAACGTCTCGCTCCGAGACATACTCGAATCTACCAATTTTCGGAAACAAGATTCTTCCACAGATATTATGTAGTAATCTGAGTTCTAGATTCAATTGATTTGCAAGGATTTCTTCAAACTCAGTTACATCTCTCCCTAGCATTCTTGTCAATGCTCCACTTCTATCCTCATGTTGATATTCCATTAAACCGATTGTGGGCATTTCCAATAAGTTTCCAAGAATCTC
Organism: Calamus simplicifolius; assembly: GCA_900491605.1. Classification (NCBI taxonomy): domain Eukaryota; kingdom Viridiplantae; phylum Streptophyta; class Magnoliopsida; order Arecales; family Arecaceae; genus Calamus; species Calamus simplicifolius. The sequence goes on along the minus strand of UESW01003139.1, from coordinate 76,085 downwards.
AGAGGTTATTGTCACTCTTGTTCCTCTTACTATACTTATTAATCCACCTTCTCCTCTGCTTAAACCGTTGTAAAACTCTCTCACTAAGGCTGGATATGTGGGTATATCAAGTGAACAGATTTTTTCCCATCCCATTTCCTTCAAACTTCTTCCTATAGTGAATCCTTCCGACTCAAAGAAATCAAAATTCACCTTTCTCCCAGTGGTAATGGTCTTACCGGCTAAATGATCAACTTTGGGTGAAGATGGTGAAGGAGGGGAATCCTCTTGAGTGGCCGAAGAGGAGGAAGGCGAGGGTTGCCTCCGAACAGTGCGTCTCCTCGTTGGAACGGATGCTCCACCGACGAATCCGCGCCTCTTAGGTGCCATTGAGAAGATTGGAAGATTAATCAAAGGTTTTGAGTAGATTGGGGAAGTTGGAAAGGCTTTGGAGCTTTTTGGTTAGGTTTTGGAGACGAATGGAATGATTGGGGGTCGACTCCGCCTTTTTATTTTTGACCTAGCTCGACTTAGAGTCGACTCCCGAAAACTGGGTGTCGGCTCCGAACCAGAAAATCTGTCAGCGCTCGAATTAGAGTCGGCTCCACAAAAGCCAGAGTCGGCTCTAATCGCTTAGACAGAACATCAAAAACTCAGGTGTCGACTCCACAAACTGTCAGAGTCGACTCTAACAGTTTCAGAGATAAAAAATTAAGTTTCAAGGATTTGAAACTATTCAAATTAATCATCAAATTATAGATTAATGTTCCTTAGCAATTGGGGAAACAATGAATCAAGATCTAGATAGATTTCCTTATTGAAATATCAAGATTTTTCAAGAAAATGATGAAATCTAGATAGATGTCCTTAAGAGTTTCAGAAAACTATTCCAAAGGATCACAAACTCCTAATTCTCCTCTAAGATAACAAAATCTCTCTTCACTTAAGGGTTTTGTTAATATATCTGCTAGTTGTTCTTCAGTATTCACATAATCAAGACAAATTTCATTATTGGCTACATGTTCTCTTATAAAGTGATATCTTATTTCAATATGCTTTGTTCTTGAATGTTGAATTGGATTTTTAGTTAGATTTATTGCACTTGTATTATCACATCTTATAGGTGTCTTATCAAGTGTGATACCATAGTCTTCAAGTTGTCTCTTAATCCATAGGATTTGAGCACAGCAACTTCCAGCTGCAACATATTCTGCTTCAGCAGTAGATAATGCAACCGAATTTTGCTTTTTGCTAAACCATGAGATTAAGTTACTTCCTAAAAATTGGCATGCACCACTTGTGCTTTTTCTATCTAACTTGCATCCAGCATAATCAGAATCAGAATAAGCAATCAGATTTAATGTTGAGTCTCTAGAATACCATAAACCTACATTTTTTGTTCCACTTAAGTATCTTAGTATTCTTTTAACAGCAATTAAATGTGATTCTTTTGGTTCAGACTGAAATCTAGCACATAAGCAAACAGCAAACATTATGTCTGGTCTACTTGCAGTTAAATAAAGTAGGGATCCGATTATACCTCGATAATATTTTTGATCAACCTTCTTACCTTCTTCATCTTTGTCCAGCTTGCATGAAGGACTCATTGGTGTTCCGAGGGGTTTTATTGATTCCATACCAAACTTCTTTAGAATTTCTCTTGTGTACTTTGTTTGGTTGATAAAGATACCCTCTTTGCTTTGTTTGATTTGGAGTCCAAGGAAGAAATTGAGTTCTCCCATCATGCTCATTTCAAATTCTCCCTGCATTAACTTAGCAAACTCTTGACATAGAAGATCGTTAGTTGCACCAAATATAATGTCATCAACATAAATTTGAACTACAAGTAAATCTTTATCTTTTCTTTTCAAAAACAATGTTTTATCAACATTTCCTCTTGTAAAATCATTTTCAATCAAAAATTTACTTAGTCTATCATACCAAGCTCTAGGTGCTTGTTTCAAACCATATAATGCCTTGTGCAATTTAAAAACGTGATTTGAAAATTCGTGATCTTCAAAACCTGGTGGTTGTTCTACATAAACTTCTTCATTTATTAATCCATTTAAAAATGCACTTTTGACATCCATTTGAAATAAATTAATATTCATGTGACATGCAAATGCTAGTAATAGCCTAATGGCTTCTAATCTAGCTACAGGTGCAAAAGTTTCATCAAAATCAATACCTTCTTCTTGATTATATCCTTTTGCAACTAATCTAGCTTTGTTTCTAATTACTATGCCATTTTCATCTAGTTTATTTCTAAAAACCCATTTTGATCCTATAACAGAATGATCTTTAGGTCTTTCCACTAATGTCCATACATTATTTCTAGTGAATTGGTTTAATTCTTCTTGCATAGCTAGCATCCAATTATTATCTTTTTCAGCTTCTTCAATGGTTTTAGGTTCAATTTGAGAGACAAATGCAAGGTGATTACTAATATTTCTCATAGATGATCTAGTTCTTATTCCTTGAGATGGATCACCTATAATCAATTCCTTGGGATGACTATAAGCGTATCTCCAATCTCTTGGTAGATCTATATCATTATGATTAGTATTAATATCATCAGCATTAGGCGAATCATTATCTTTAACTTCTTGTTCATGATCTGAAGATACATTGATATTAAGTTTTTCAAGATTTTTTCGAGAATGTTTGTATCTTCCTCATCATCAATCCTTTTGGAACTTGATGTTAAAGATTCATCAAAAATTACATGAATAGATTCTTCAACAATTAGGCTTCCTTTATTGAACACTCTATATGCTTTACTAGTTGTTGAATAACCTAAGAATATTCCTTCATCAGATTTTGCATCAAATTTACCTAAGTTATTTTTACCATTATTATGAATAAAACATTTACAACCAAATGCATGAAAATATTTAATATTGGGTTTTCTATCATGCCATAATTCGTAAGGTGTTTTCTTTAAAATAGGTCTTATTAAGGCTCTATTTAGGATGTAACATGCTGTGTTAATAGCTTCCGCCCAAAAGTATTTCGGGAGTTTACTTTCACATAGCATGGTACGGGCCATGTCTTCTAGAGTCCTATTTTTTCTTTCAACTACACCATTTTGTTGTGGGGTCCTAGGTGCAGAAAAATTATGATTAATACCATTTTCATTGCAAAAACTTTCAAATAAGTGATTTTCAAATTCTGTTCCATGATCACTTCTTAGAGACACTATGGTAGTGTTTTTCTCATTGTTACTTTCTTGAAGAATTTCATGAATATCGAGAAAGTCTCATCTTTGTGAGCTAAAAATTATTACCCAAGTGAATCTAGAGTAATCATCTACTATCACAAGACCATATTTCTTTCCTCCTAGACTTGTGGTTCTAGTTGGTCCAAAAAGATCCATGTGAAGTAGCTCTAATGGCCTAGAAGTTGAAACAATATTTTTAGATTTAAAAGAACTTCTTGTTTGTTTTCCAAACTGACATGCATCACATATTTTGTTATTTTCAAAATCTAATTTAGGTAGTCCTTTTACTAAATCCATTCTAATTAGTTTTGAAATAAGGTGTGTGCTTGCGTGACCTAATCTTCGATGCCACAACCAACCAATCTCATTCATATTAGCATTATTAGCAACTAAGCAATGTTATTAGTAGACAATTTGTCTAAATCAATCATGTATACATTGCCATTTCTATTTCCAATAAAAACAATGCTATTATCAATGGGATTAGCTACAGTGCATAAAGAAGATTCAAAAGATACTTTAAAACCTTTGTCACATAATTGACTTATACTAATTAAGTTATGCTTTAAACCATCAACATAAAGTACATTTTCAATAAATGTGGAGGGAGTTATTTGAATGTTACCAAACCCCAAGATTTGGCCTTTGCCATTGTCGCCAAATGTAACAACTCCTCCTCTCTTTTCTTCAAGGGTGATGAATTCTTCTTTGTCACCCGTCATATGTCTTGAGCAGCCACTATCAAGATACCACTTTCTTTTTGATCTCTTGGCCACAAGACATTCCTGCAATAAAATCAGACTTTATGTTTAGGTACCCAAGCTTTCTTGGGTCCTTCATGGTTAGTAGCAACAAATATTGTTCCTTTCGGAACCCATATTTTCTTCCCTTTACTATTTATCTTTTTATCTATTTTCTTAACATTGCATTCAAAAATTTGTGTCCTTTCTTGTTACAGTAATGACATGTAATAGGTTTTGTTCCTTTTTAAAAAAGTTTTTGACAATTTTTTTTTCAAATTTGGCCTATATCCTAAACCAGCTTTATCAAAATAGCTTTTGATTACTTAACAATAAATTAAGTTTTTTGAACTATAAGTGAATTTATCAACAATACTTTTATATTTTTCTCTTCTTTAGTTTATCTTTTTCATTTGAGATTGATTCCTTTTCATTCATTAAAATTTCATTTTCAGATTTAAGTTTCTTAATTTCATTGTTAAGATTTTCTTTTTCATGAATGAAGGCTAAGTTTTCATTTTTCAAAAACTTGTATTTCTTTTTCAAGATTTTAAAATCCCCAACAAGTTCATTAAAAGCATCAAAAAGTTCATCGAAAGCAAATTCATCGCAAGGGTTGTCGGAACTTACCTCATCGTTGTCGTCCGCCATGAAACATACGTTTGCGACTTCCTTTTGTTCTTCTTCTTCGGAAGAAGATTCCTCGCTGTCACTCCATGTCGCCATATAAGCCTTCTTTTTCTTTTTGTAGGCTTTCTTCAACTTTGGACATTCATTTCTAAAGTGCCCCGGTTTATTACATTCATAGCAAGTCAAGGGGTCTTTTTCTTTTTCTTTGTCCTTGTCCTTATTTTTATCCTTTTCTCCTTCCCACTTAGCTCCAAATTTTTTCTTGTGGAAGGGTTTCTTTCTCCTCATAAATCTCTTAAATTTCTTGGCTAAGAGAGCAGTCTCATCATCATCATCATCATCATCATTGCTGCTGCTCTCTTCATCTTTTGCAGCTTTGAGGGCAATCATTTTCTTTTTCTTTGAATCCTCCTCAACATGCTGCCTCATAGTCAGCTCATGGGTCATTAGAGATCCTAGAAGCTCCTCTAAGGGTAAAGTGTTGAGGTCCTTAGCTTCTTGGATTGCAGTCATTTTTGCTTCCCATGTTCTTGGTAAAGACCTAAGAATTTTTCGAACAAGTTCGGAGTTAGTATATGTCTTACCAAGACTTTTCAAACCATTTACAATATCTGTGAATCTAGTGTACATGCATGCAATGGTTTCAGATTGTTCCATATTAAATAACTCATATTTGTGAACAAGAATATTTATTTTGGATTCTTTCACTTGGTTGGTACCCTCATGGGTAACCTCTAATCTATCCCAAATCTCTTTGCAGAATTACAAGTGGAGATTCTATTAAATTCATTAGCGTCTAATGAGCAATATAGTACATTCATGGCTTTAGCGTTAAGCTGTGCCATTTTCCTATCATTATCATTCCAGTCCCTTTCGGGCTTAGGAACAATAGTGCCATCAATAACGTGTGTGGGTGTACTAGGTCCATTAATTATAACACCCCAAAGCTCATAATCAGAAGCTTGAATGAATATCCTCATTCTAGCTTTCCAATAAGAATAATTTGAGCCATTAAAAAGTGGAGGTCTATTCGTAGAATGACCTTCAGCAAAAGAACCAACTTGTGTTGCCATTTGGAACTTTAGCTCTTGATCGTGTGATCAAAATCTAATGAGCACTAGCTCTGATACCAATTGTTGGCCCAGATGACAACCCAAGAGGGGGGGGGGGTGAATTGGGTTCTTAAAAAATTAGTCCTTTTTAAAATAGTTTGCTTGAGATTAATGAAGGCAAATGCAAAGTAACTATAAAGTGCAGTGAATAGAATAGAGATAGAGATAGAGTCAATAGAACACGGCAAACACAAAAGATTTTATAGTGGTTCGGTGTATCCAACACCTACGTCCACTCCCAAGATTCACTTGGGTCCATACTATAATCACCCTAGATTACAGCAGAGTTGTTTTACAAGCTCACAACTCAAACTTGTTTTTTCCGAGCGCACAACGAACCCAGCTGGTTTTCAAAGGCTCACCAGCACAAAAACCCTAACACAAGCTTTACCAAGCTTGTACCGAGGTAAGACTACCTCCACTAGTTCAATTCCCCAGATTGAACTAGATACAAACAAATGAAATATATTTTTCAAATACAAAGCTCCTTAATGAGCAGATAATCAAATAATATAACAAGTTTAGAAAAGCCTGATTTGAAGATGGTTGGCTTTTGAGCTTTTCTTCTTTTCTTCTTTTCTTCTTCTCCTTGCTAGGTTGAATCAAGCCTCAGCTCCGATTCTTCACAGTTGAAGCAGTTGAGAAGAGTTGAAAAGCAAGAATCTGAACTTCTTTCTCCAAGTTGAGAAATCCACAAAAACTTGATTTGAATGCCTTAGATTCCTCTTGAGCTTTTTGGAGTGGAGTGGATTTGAGCTAGAAGGTTTTCCTCTTGAGATTCAGGCTCTCTCTTTTTCGGATTTTTGAAATGGGATTTGTCTATTTCCGATTTTCCTTTCTATTTTTCGTTGTTCTTTTTGAACAATAATCTTCCCATTTTATAGATTTCTTTCAAACCATTTTTGAAAGAAAACTATCCGTTGGAGTGTACCTTGCAGCAAAATATATCCGTTAGAAATAAGGTAAAATAGAAATATTACCATTAGAGCTGATCTGGCAATTTGATTTTTGTTCCAGGTGGGTTGGAGTCGACTCTAACTTTTCTGGAGTCGTCTCTAGCTCGAGGCATCTCAAAACGATATTTCTGGAGTCATCTCTGACTTTTCTGGGGTCGACAAGAAACTTTTCCGGAGTCGACTCTAACTTACCCGGAGTCGACTCTAGGTTGGGGCCAGAAAAATCGAGGTTCTGGTTCTTCTGTGAGAGTCGACTCTAACAGTCACGGAGTCGACTCTAACTTCCGTGCCAGTTCCGGAGTCGGCTCTGTGATTCTCGGAGTCGACTCTAATGTCTGCAATTCTTACCTAGACATTAGATTCGATCCAGAACACTATGTAACTTCTGATTTTGATCATTCAATAGATTTATAATCTGAAACACTAAATCAAAATCATTAGAGCCTCCAATAGTTATACTCAAATAGTTTTGTTAATCATCAAAATCATCAATTGGGTCAACAATAGGCTTATGAGGCACATCGTGCCATAGTGGACCACTATATACGGAAACAGAATCCATCATTATAGCTAGCCTATTGACTCGTTAAACAGAAGGACTCGTTCAAACAAAGCAGAGCCTAAAGACTCGTTCTTGCATCAATTTCCAACACTCCCCCTTGATGCAAAACTATTGACACCAAATAAATCACGAAGGTGAGAGAATTTCTCATAAGATAAAGCCTTGGACATAATGTCAACAACTTAAATATTCATCGAGCAGTGGTGCAAGTCTACTAATCCTTCCGCTACAATTTCTATAATAAAGTGATGCCGAATTCCAATATGCTTCGTTTGCCCATGAAATGTAGGATTATTTGTCATTGATATTGTTGATTTATTATCACAGAAGATGGTAGTAGCATCAAGTTGAGTCTGACGAAGATCTTCAAGAACCCTTCGAATCCATATTGCTTGACACGTCGTAGATGTAGCTGCAATATACTTTGCTTCAGAGGATGATAAGGCTGTCGTGGCTTGCTTCTTTGATGTCCAAGAGATGATTCCAGATCCAAGAGTGAAACAGTAACCTGATGTGCTTTTCCTGTCATCCAAAGAACCTTCCCAATCACTATATGTAAAACCAGTAAGCTTGAAGTTAGTAACTGAAAAATACCAAATCCCAAAATCAATGGTGCCATGAATGTATCTCAGAATGCGTTTTGCTGCTCCCAAATGATGCTTTGAATGGTTATGCATAAATCTTGAAACTAAATAGACAGCAAACATAACAACGAGTATGAGTCAAATACATCAGTCCTCCAATTAATTTTCTAAAATATGCTGCATCAACTTCCCAGTCCCATCTTCTAGACAACTTTTCTCCTGCATTCATTGGAGTACTGCAACCTTTGCAATTTTTTATATTATATTTCTTTAATAGACCATATGCATACTTCTCCTGAGAAAGAAAAATTCCTTTTTGCGTTTGCTTAATTTCAAGACCCAGAAAGTAATGTAAGAGATCTAGATCAGTCATTTCAAATTCATTCAACATTCTCATCTTAAACTCTTCAATAAGAGAGCATGAAGATCCAGTATAGATCATATCATCAACATATAATGACATAATAAGAATATCTTTACCTTTCACCTTGATATAGAGAGTTGGTTCATTTTTACTTTTGTGAAAACCATTTTTCAGAAAATAGGCATCTATTCTACTGTACCATGCCCTTGGAGTCTGTTTTAACCCATATAGTGCCTTTCGTAACTTGTACACCTTCTCCTTTATGCCTTGAACTGCAAATCCCTGTGGCTGCTCAACAAATAAAGTTTCTTCCAACACACCATTAAGAAATGCTGATTTAACATCAAATTGGTAGACTAACCATTTCTTCTATGCAGCTAGAGCTAATACAATTCTTATTGTTTCAATTCTAGCAATGGGAGAATATGTTTCAAAGAAATCAATACCTTCTTGTTGTTCATACCCCTTTGCGATGAGCCGTGCCTTGTACTTCTGTATATTGCCATCAGCATTGTACTTATTTTTGAAAACCCATTTCAAGCCTATTGCATTCTTCCCTTCTGGCAAGTCTACTAGCTCCCATGTGTTGTTTCTTTCAATTGCTGCAATTTCACTTTCCATACTTGCTTTCATTCTTTCCTTTGAATTGCTTCCTCAAAACAAGATGGTTCTATTGCTACAAGTGCATAGTTACATGATTCATATATTTCCCTTAAAGACTTCATCTTCCTTGGAGAAGATTCAGAACCGGATGGCTCAAACAACTTCTTGTGTTCTAATGCTCCGTGGAGAACTTTCAAGATTCAAGGATGATGAGTCTCCAGTTGGAGAGGTAATAAAAGTAACACGTTCCTCCCTAGTGGTTGACGAAGTGTGTGATTGCTCCATCTCCATAAATCTTGAAGGAACCTGTTCAACTTCATTTATGCTATAGCACCCATTCTCATTAAAAATTATATCCCTACTCATAATAAGCTTCTTAGTAGTGGGATCAAATAAGCGATAACCTTTGGTTTGCTCACTGTATCCAACAAAGATACACTTTAAACTTTTCTCATCAAGTTTATGCCTAGTTTCAGAATTTACATGAGCATAGGCAAGAGAACCAAATATTCTTAAATGACTTACTTGAGGTTTCTGTTCACACCAAGCTTCATATGGAGTACGATTTTAATAGCCTTTGTAGGAGACCTATTTAGCAAATATACTGAGGTTGCCACAGCTTCTGCCCAGAAATAGTTTGGTAGATTTTTAGCCTTCAGCATGCTTCTAGCCATCTCCACTATTGTTCGATTCTTCGTTTCGGCCATGCCATTCTGCTCCGGTGTGTAACTCGTTGTTAACTGCCTATGAATTCCATTTGTTTCACAAAAGGACTGAAATTCATTAGATAAAAATTCTCCCCCACGATCTGTCCTCAAGCTCTTAACGTAGTACCCAGATTGTTTCTCAACATATGCCTTGAATATTAAAAACTTAAAGAAAGCTTCATGCTTAGACCTTAAGAAATACACCCGACTCATCCTGCTGAAATCATCTACAAATAAGAGAAAATACTTACTCCCGTTCAATGTTGAAGTTCGCATAGGCCCACAAACGTCTGCATGCACTAACTGTAGTGGCTTTTGTGCTCTCCATGACTGCTTTATTGGAAAAGATGTTCTGTGATGTTTTCCATAGATGCAACCTTCACAAATGAGCTCTACTTTTTCAATGTTGGGTAATCCAAACACCATATTCTTCTGTTGTAGTAACTTCAAGCCACCATAGTTCAAGTGTCTATATCTCATATGCCACAACAAATAGTCATTCTTTAAACTAGAGACAAGAGCATGGTCATCAAGACACGAAAATTCCAAAGGAAACATTTTGTTAGCTGCCATGTTGACTGTCAAAATGGTAACACCAGATTTCAAATCATGGATTTCACATGTATTTCCTTGAAAAACAATTGAATAACCTCTTTGTACTAATTGTCCAATGCTTAACAAATTATGAGCTAAACCAGGAATACAAAGGACATCATGAATTTGTTTTCCTTTACCCGATTTAGTCTCGATAGAGATAACAGCTTTGCCTGCAGCTTGAACTTGTTTGCCATCTCCAAGTTGAACTTGCATTTTATTGAATCATCAATATTTTTGAAGATTCCTTTCAAGCCTGTCATATGATTGTTGCAACCACTGTCTAAAAGCCAGATATCAATCTTATTCTCTTTAACATTATAACAGGTTAGAAAGAGATTGTTATCATCCATTTGTTCTTCAGTAACATTAGCTTGTTGTTCAGACTTTCTTCTACAAAAACGTTCAATATGACCATACTTCTTACAAAAATTACATTGGACATTTGCATAGCAGTTACCTTGCACATTAATAAAGCTTCTGTGTTATGTGAATGATGATCTTCCTCAGCCTCGTCCACGGTTACCACCTCTTCCTCGGTAAAAGCCCCTTCCACTGCCTCTTCCTGCAAACTTTGGCTCATGACTTTCAAGGGGGTTAGCAACATTCTGCTGATTAGAGATCTCCAACTTTGAACTAAAAGATTGTTCAATGCTTTTCTTGGCCGATCTATTAAGCCAATATTTATGAGCTTGTAATGAACCCATTAGCTGGTTAAGAGAGTAATCTGACAAATCCTTTGATTCTTCAATGGCTGCAACTATATGATCAAACTTAGATGGCAAACTTCGTAAAACCTTTCTGATAACCTTTTGGTTAAAAATATTTTCTCCAAGCGATCTCATTTGATTGATTATAACAAAAAATTCTAGAAAAAAATTCTTGCACAAATTATGTTTCTTTCATGCGTAAGTTTTCAAGATCACACCGAAAAGTTTGAAGTTTCACTGAGATTACCTTATCCCATCCTTGATAATCTTTCTTTAATATGTTCCAAGCCTCTTTGGATTTAGTTGTTGCAGCAATCCTTGGAAAGATAGAATCTGTGACAGCTTGTTGTAATGCTACAATTGCCTTGGCATCCTTCTTTCTGTTCTCCTTCAGCTCTGTCTTTTGTGTTGCTGTAAGTTTTGCCTCTTCATCTGGTTTTGCATAACCATTCTCAACCAAATCCCACATGTCTAATGAAATAAAAAAGTTCTCATCTTAATACTCCAAAACTCATACAAACCTCCATTGAAAATAGGTATCAAAGTATTGAGAGAGTTGTTGTTTGCCATGACAACTTCACACATACCTTCAATAAATCTATAACGAGTGAAGATTACCTCTCAATCTTCAGCAAGATACTTGAGGAGAACTCGTACTATTGACGACTCCCACTCTTCTTCCTTTCTGCCTGGTAGAATCAACCTAGCGCTCTAATACTAAATGTTAAAATTGAACTGGAAACAAGAACAGCTTTCTACTAATTTTCTTTAGGAATGAGCAACACAACCAAAAACAGATTAACACAGGTGAAGGAGACAGCAGAAATAACAGAGAAGAATTTCTAAAATTAATCCTCAACCAGTACACTAACACATACCCTTTTATAGGCTTATGAGGCCCATCGTGCTATAGTGAACCATTATATAGCTAACCTATTGACTCGTTAAACAAAAAGACTCGTTCAAACAAAGCAAGCCTAAAGACTCTTTCTTGCATCAATTTCCTACCGTTTCAAGTCTTCCATTTCAAAATATTTTTTTCCCAACACCTGCCCCCACCGCGCTGCTGGTATGGGGGAGGGAGCTGCTGAAAGCCCGCAGCCCCACTCGCATCACCCACGTGCATCCAGAGTACGAGGAGGGGACTGCCGTGGACATGCTGATGACCGTCTCGCTGAACGACTTGGTGATCCGCTCCTTCTTCGGCCCCAAGGAGATCTACGCTCTTAGGTAGTGCACACCGCCGCACCTGCGTTCCACCAACTCCAGGTTCGATCTGATCACCGCGTCCCTCTAGCGGAGCGCACCGCCGCCCTCGGCTATACGACCCCAACGATGACGTCCGCATCAGGTTCTTCGTGAACGCCCGCGGGCGGCGGAGACCGCCGCTGCCGTCGAGTTCTATGGGAACGCATTGGCATTTCCGGTGGCCTCGTCGAAGGCGGGGATGCTGACCTGCAGCCCACTGGGTTATGCACTGGAGCTGGTGAAGAAGGCCGAGGCCACCATCACGGACGAGCACATGCAGTCGGTGATGAACCTGATGGTGCTCCGTGGTAGGCCGGGCACCACCGCCACCCAAACCTTCTTCGTGTCGGACTTGACCCGAGCCGCCTATGATGCGGTGGATATCGGGTGGGGCGAGGCGCTATTCGGCAGGAACGCCTTTGTTTGGTGCACCACCGACATCGTCTTGTCTTGCTTCTACATGCGGCACAAGAATATTGGCAAGGGGGAGGAAAGCATCCTGCTGCCCATGCGTCTGCGCGATTCCAGGCGGAGCCCAGCCCGCCTTTGATGCCGTCCGGGCCGAAGTAGGGGTGGCAATTTTTGACACGACACGATAATTTGATACGAACACGACACGAATTAATTGGGTTTAGGTTGACTATTTTTTGGTACAAACCCGTGTATGACATGACCCGTCAACACGAAATTTAAATGGGTCATGTTCGGGTTCAACCGCTTAACCCGAATTGACCCAAATTGACCCATGTATTTAATCGGGTTGACACGAACCCATCTGACCTGTTTTGACCCGAACCCATCACCCACTTCGCCCGCACGTACGGCGCCATGATCCATCCGTCACCACTACCCGAGGCCTCTAGATCAAACAAACGAAGCTGGCGGTTCCACCAAACGAAGCTGGTTAAATAGTCAAAATTTAGATTATATGAATTATATATTTTAATCTGATTAAATTGATAAAACAAGCAATGCAACCAATTTGACCTAATCTACGTCTTGGGAGCAACTTTTATGACTGTTGAGTCCAAATATTACAATCCCTCTAACGAAAAGAAAGTGAAAAATAAAAGCAACGCAGTTACTCTTTTTTCCCGAGAAACTTCCTTCACTTTTAAGCAATTACGTTATAAATGATAAAATACTAATAATGAAATGACATTTTAGAGAGTTTAAATGACGATAATTTTTTACTTACACCACCGCTCTCTTCAACTCTACCCTCCTTTCGCCGGCTCATTTCCTATTATAAAATCTCATGCAGGTTTTATTTCTTCTGCCCTCTCGGGTCACAGGTCGTGTCAGGTTAATCGTGTTTTGAGTCATGTCATATTCGTGTCCAAATTATCTAACCCGTTTAATTCATAGGTCGTGTTTGGGTTGATGTATTTTCAACCTGACCAAAACATGACACGACCCAGACACGATACGATTGCCATCCCTAGGCCGAAGTAGTGACAGTCCGCCGCATGTCCAGTAAATTTTGAGGCAACCAAGGGCCCTGCTCATTTGAATAAAACGATGCCTACATTAACAATCTTATTTAACGAGCAGCACATATTTTCGTTAAGTGCAAAGGAAGATGGTTAATTGCGTACATGTCGTCTATTAATAATTAAGGAACCGCATCTAAATTTCCTTCACATTTAAGTTGCATTGTGTTGCATTTGAAACACAACATTTTGCTAGATGTCCTCCATTTTATCAGATGCAATGCTGATATTTACAAAATTTGAAATAAAAATATACAAATACATATAAAAAAATTAAAAAAATGGAGAAGCACACCTTAGAATTGGCTATTTTCTTCGATTTGAAGAATTCTTTAGTTTAGCATTTGAGAAGAAGACAAATATTCAAGAATTCTTTCATTAAGAATAACTTAAAGGAAGTAATAGGATCATAAATTTAAGAATAATTTAAAAGGTTAAAGTTAATGTCGGATTTCCGCTAAAAATTAAAGGACATAAAGGAAGTTTAAAAAAATTCATAGTTGTGTGGAAATAAGCAATGCATATCCTATTTTGCCTCTAATAGAATGCTCAATTTTCTTTTCATTGATATTTTGTAAGGCGAGATGCAATTTTAGTGTTGCGGTACTTAAATTTTAAGCACACCCAATTAGAGACCTAAAAAGGCCATTAATAATGAAAACTATAAAATGAGAAAATCATAAATAGTCCTAAACGTACAATAAGCTAATAGTTTAGTAAAAAATATTTATCTTTAATTAAACAAATACATCATACAACATGTTTATCAATTTTAAAATCAAAAATTTATTAAGTCTAAGATAAAATTTCACAAGAAGAAAGTTTATTGGAACATAACTTCAGATTTCAACAAATAAAATATGTTGATTTGGAAAAAACTATCTTTTTATTATGATAATTTAAAATCCATCCTCTCAAAGACTTGAAGAAGACTAGCTCCTATCTTAAAAACATGCTAATAAATGGTCATGTGCCTATAATCATCGTGCCGATGAACGCTACATTCTAGTGATCAATTTGCTGATAAATAACAAATGCTAATTGATCAACCCAATAATTTAGGCCTGAAAAATATGTTAGCACATGGTATGGCCCAAGAGAGATCTTGACTTGGCAACTCCTAAGAGGATCTCTACTTAAATATGGTTTCAATCTAAATTTCAATGATCAATGTCTCACATCGATGATAATCAAAATCATGTGATCTTTCGACTCCTTGCCCATGCATCAAGAGGTTAAGAAAATGTAACATTTCATGTTAATTAGACTGATTAATTTTTTTACCGATTAATGTATCAGTTATTAGTCTTCGAATGACATGACTTAATTTTAATATATAATTACTTTTAGATACAATATAGATCTTATCCAATGACTCACATCATCAATGTATAATCTTAAAGATTTGATATAGAGCTAATCAGATTTAAGTAGAAGGTTCACTTGAATTTAGACAGGTCAAGCTATCTCTCTCACACACACAATATATATTTACATAATAGCTATTATATATTTAATAATAAATTCAATTATATTTGAGTATGATAACACTAATGCTATCGATATCCATTGTATATTAAATAACAAATTTTTATGAGTGGTCAGGTATATTAGCACTAATGTTTGCATAGTGAACAATGAACTCTATACAAATTGAGCCTTCATTTTAGATAAAAGTAACAGATAAGTTTTGGATATCATAATTTATATGAAATAATTTAAATGTTATCCCATATCACTTTTATTTTTTTATTTTTAGTATGACTCTAAATTAAGCAGAACAAAGTAAAAGATTCATGCAACAGATCTCAATTGATTTGGCATTAAGCCTTTACTATTATTATTATTTATTAGATATAAAAAATTAATTTTTAAAGATATATAAATTAATTTTTAAATTATAGTTAACAGTTGCCCACATGAAATGTTATCTATCGTATGACATTGGCTTTAATAATATTACTAGCATATAACTCTTATAATATACAAGATACATTTTCTTAATATGTTTTACCTCCTATAGATAAAAATATGATAATTTATTTATTAATTCATAAATATCTAAATCAACTGGATATTTTAAATAGGTAACAAAAAAATTTTAATCAAATACATGTATGGGTTATTTTGATTTAAGTACTCTTTTTCAAAAGGAACACAATTCTGGAATGTCCATGCTTAGGCTAACATGTATCCAACATCAGAAATTTATAAAATACTTCAAATAGATAACAAAAAAAGTTAATCAAACACATGCATGGGTTATTTTGATTTAAATGCGCTTTTTCGAATGGAGCACATGTATTGAATGTCTGTATTTAGGCTAATATGTGTCCAATGTTAGAAGATTTATAAATCAAAAGACATATATAACACAATATAGAAGCTACTCAATTAGCCTACTATGAGACTGCTAGAAACCTTATTATAATATAAAAATAATCAATAATTAAAAGTAAGCATTCTAAATTGAAATATAAAGTCAAAATAATAAGGTAATTGAACAACATAGAATAATATAATTATATGCTTTTGTGAAATATTAGACAGATTTTTGCTTTGTAGTCTTATTTAAAAAGATAGACGTCGAATATTTTTTTATTGCTATTAACAATGCCATGAAATGAACATGGATCCACAAATTTCTATCAAACACAACAATTTGAAAATAATGGGCATACATTGGTCTTATATTAGCAATAATACTACCATTTGTAAAAGAAAGATTGTTTATCTCACTTAAATAAAAGAACTAAGTGCAGCCACTATTAACAAATAAAAAAGCTTCCTAATTCTCTATATGTGATAATAGCTTTGAGAGAGAAAATTAAATTCAAAGGCTTATTAACATTATTCACATTTGCCTTATTAGTTGCCATTCAATGTCAATGCCACCTGAATGTTGGAGAGTTCAACACAAATAGAGATTCTAAGTTGGTAATATACATATAGATGGATAGGGCAAGGGTCTTTAGAGTATAAGTTTAGTTGATGAGCGACATTTGTCATTGATGGTAGCATGAAAGTATTCGAGTTGGAATATTATGCTAGCCGAGATCATATGGGTAGCAAAGTTGATCGGTTTGAAAAAAAAAGATTATTTAGCCGATTATAGCTAGCATGGAAAGCAATCATTCACTAAAATAATAATGAAAATTATTTTATATAGTACTTCCTATAATCTTTTATTTTTTACTATTCTATTGGTTTTACATAGATGGTATCATAAATAAAGAAATATCTAAGACATAAAGAAGTGCTATAAGAAGATAAAAGGTATCCGAATAGAACTTTAAATAAATTAGAGTGAAGGCTAATTTTTAAAATATATATAAAAGAATATCCTAGTTAAATTCTTTTTTCCACCTTTTCATCTCTCTATGCTTGCATGTTCTTAATCTCAAGAATATTGTTATGAGTATTTTAAATTATTTTATAAAGATTTAGTGATGATAGTTAAATAGAAATTACTATTTAAAAATATATAATATAAATATATATTTATGCATGTATATGCCTACATATCTATCTATATATAAATGTATGTACATATGTGTAGGTACATACAACGGCATAAGTACATACTGGAACCCTACTGGTCATATCCAGAGGATATATTCCCAAAAGCTATAACTATAAGGGATAGCAATATTTTAACCATGGGATAAATTTATTCCCTAGAGAATGTAGGAATAACCATCCCATGGTACCTGGATATGATCCCTATCCCTGATAAGGGATTAAATTCTTCCCAAAGTCTTAATTTATTAATTTATTTTATTTCGGGCACGGCGTGTTTCACGTAAAGTAACGCAACGTAAGGAACGGCATGCTCGGGACGCGGCTTGACCTAAGCAAGCCAGACCGATGACGCCACCTTTTCCGGAGAGGTCTAAAGTCTAAACTGATAGTGTTCTTTGTTTTTGGACCGGTAAGCAGCACATAGTTTTCTTTAGGTACTTTCGTCGTTCCACGGTGTTGGTCGGTGTTGAAGACTAATTGAAGTAGCCATGCAATGCACCAAACCGACGACGCCTATTCCTCTATAAAGACAAGCGAGAGCTTACATCATGACCTCTCAACTCAAAACAAACTGCTCCGCATCACTCCCCCACTTTCGAGAAATCAAATATGGCATCGTCTCAGACCTTTACGGTTCGCCGGAGGATTTCCTATATATGGATTATATGTATTTCTTATTCCATGGCCTTTATCTGTATTTCTTTGTTTATGTAGCCTAGAAATTAATATTGCATGAGTTAGAAGTTAAATAGGAATTAGAAATATCTTTTAAAAATTTATTTGGTATTTATCTTCTCTTTCCTTACAAAATTTATCTATTTTCTTTAGAAAATTTTACTCTATAAATAGGTTTTAATTATACTATATGATTGATGTGGCTGATGGTGCCACGTGGATGATAACGGTAAAATTGGTCGGGTGGCATAAGCGGAATCAGACGGACGTGCTCGCCCCGACTTCTCTAAGTCGGCTGAGGCGGCCCCGACTTCTCTAAGCTGGCCCCCTGCGGCCCCGATTTCTTCAAGTCAGCCGAGGCGGCCCCAACATCTCCAGGTCGGCCGCGGCGGCTTCGATTTCTCCAAGCCGACCCCCTGCAGCCCCGACTTCTCCAAGTCGGCCGAGGCAGCCCTGACTTCTCTAGGTCAACCCCCTGCGGCTCCAACTTCTCCAAGTTGGCCTCCAACAGCTTCCGCCAGGCCCACCTACCTTCTAACCCACGCAGCCTGACACAGCCAAGCTCACCTATCGTCCGGCCATGCCGTCGATGGGACCAGGCCCACCTACCTTCTGACCCACGCAGCCTAACACAGGCAGGCCCACCTACCGCCTGATCCACGCCGATTAATGGGATTAGGCCCACCAACCGCCAGTCCCTCGTCGCTGATGGGACAAAGCCCATCGACCAGCTCCTAATCATGTAACTTCCATGTGCCCCGTGGACATTCCCTTCTCACGAAACTCCACGTGGTTAATCCCCCAACGAATGTCAAAGGCCTATAAAAGGGTAAGAAAACTCGGAATCAAAGTAAAGGAACACAAGTGTCCACTTACACCCAAAAACTCTAGTAAGATTTCGAGCTCTTTTCTGCCTCTAAGGAGCTCTCTCGAGCTCCCATTCTATTGTGACCTCGGTTGCTAACTTGGGCATCGGAAGGCCCAGCCGGAGCTTTCTCCAGTCTCGAGACTTCTTGCAGGTTGCCCGTTCTGGAGGGGACCCTACTAGCGGTTAGCACTTCTCCCGGTGTCTGATTCCAGTGATCGAGCGTCAACAGATTGGCACGCCAGGAAGGGGGAAGAAAGAAAACGAACTCCATAGCACTTGTTCGCGAGTTTTCCTCTCCCTCTCCATCAAGTAATGGCAGTGACACGGGCTCAGGATGCCTCCTCCAGTTACCCTAGGGGGCACTTCCCACCGACGGGGTAGCAAGAGGTCAATCTCCCTACTGCCGATCCTTCGGTTGCTCGCGCACCACCAGCTGCGACTACTCAA
The DNA here is from genome assembly GCA_900491605.1 of Calamus simplicifolius. NCBI lineage: Eukaryota > Viridiplantae > Streptophyta > Magnoliopsida > Arecales > Arecaceae > Calamus > Calamus simplicifolius. Next base: position 57,071 of record UESW01003139.1, on the reverse strand, counting down.
GCTGAGCAGCTAGCAGCACTCACCCAACAAGTTCAAACCCTCACTGCAATGATCCATGGACTTCGCGAGCAGCAATTCGTGGCCACTCAGCATCAGCCTGCTCCGTTGCCTGCTGCGCTGGCCAACCAGCAGTCTGCGAGGGGACGGTCTCCTCATCGGGAGACTGGCCATCGTCGCGCTTCTCCCATGGGGCATCATCGGGAATCCCTCAAGAGGCCGCGCTCCCCTGATCATGACCTGAGCAAGTCCTCCTCAGAGCCCTAGCGCCAGGAAGAGCTAAAGTAAAATTTTGGACTAGTCGAGCAAATTTGGTAAAAATAGAGCTTCCAAACAAACATTATATACTAAAAGTAAAATATTGCATCACACATACAGATAACTTAGTAAAAGCTCACAATTATTATAGGAATGTTTGACACCAAAATAAAAATAAAAAAAAAGTTGGTTTAAACAAATTCTAAAGCCAGCTTTTCAAACAGATAAATTTAAACAACTTATGCAGTCTAAGCCAAAATATTCATTTCACCACCAAGAGCTCTTACTGAAATTCTGCATCACACAAGCCTCAATGATTATAATCGCACTCCCTCAATTAGCACACCACGATTTGCGCCGCAGGCGAAGCCTTCCTAAACTCTCGAAGTCTTTTAGCAGCTTCAGTATATCGTTGTCTCTTCCTCAAGGATTCATCCTTTGATATGTTAATGAGTACCTCTTCAAGAACCTCTGATCTTTCAAGTAGAAACCTTAAAAGTTCCACCTCATTTTCTTGGGCCTCAAAGCCTTCGATCTTCACTATCTTAAGATGGCGATCAAGGCAAATGAAATGCTGTGAACGTAAAGATTCCCAGAAAGCTCGACCATCCAAAACTGTGTCATAGGGATACTCATAATTCTAAAATTTAAGAAAACCATTCTTATGTTAGGTAGAGATGGATAAATCAAACATGTCATGAGCATTCTATTTAATTAGATTATAATGCACAAAATTGGAATTACTTACCTCAATGTCTTTTCCCTCTCCTAGTTCAATTGTGAGGGTTTCCAACTCAACATAACTTCTCAGCAAGAAAGCAATACCTGGTAGTTCATTTTGATGCAATGCCAAGGAAGAAAGCTTTAGATGCCTGAGTTTATTGATCGATTCTGGTAATAGGAATTTGTTATCTCCACTTGCTATCACCTTTACATAACATGGAAAGCAAGATATCAAAACAAAAAGTAACACATGGTTAGATTTGAGACAGTCTAAATGATTCAAGGATTAATAAATTCTAATCAAATATGACATGTATGGAGAAAAAGGCAATATCTAATTCACCTTGTTGATTCTACACAATAAATTGATAGCAACAATAGTTGTCAAATGATCTAAATGGTAGTTATGTGATTTGCTACATTATGTTCAAAAACCAAACCTGAACGAGGTAGCTGCCCACGGTCAATGATTTAGCGTTGCGGATTCCAGGAAGAAGATCGTTGCATATATGGTCACCATCATAGTGGAATTCCCCATCTATGCTAAAGTCGAACTCGACCATGTCGAGACTACCTAGCTCTCTAAGAACAAAAGTACCTAAGCTTCCAGTATACTGCAAAATGTTTAGTTTTGGTGCTTCAATGATGCAACCCGGTTCCATACCATAGCAATAACTGATGTTCAGGCGAGTGAGAGACTTATTCTTATCAATGATCTTGACATCACCGTTCACCGTCATCTCTGCCAGTGAAAGGTTCCCTAGACACCGACAGTTGGCCATCAGGACCTCAAGCATTTGTGCCTCTAAATCAACATATTCTAAAGAAAGTGTTCTAAGGGCACTGAATCCACCAAAACGATCAGGCTGGAACCGACAACTTGATAGCGTCAAGGTATGCAAGAAGCCACACATTTCATAGACATCATCAGGCAACTCACCGCGGTCAAGTTGGGAAGGATGCATCCCATTAATGTCTGAATCCACGAAATCTAGATGAAGCTCTTCAATATCTCGTTTAACAACAAACTTGATCCAGTCATCGACCTCTGAGGCATACCTGCAAGGATCGGAGAAGCAAAGGCGAAAGCAATCAATCTTTGGCTCGCAATATCGGACAAAGAAGTGGCGGGCCATCTCCACAAAGGCATGCTGGCCTCTCCTCTTCATCCTTTTGCTCAAGTCAAGGCGGCCACATTCTTTTAGGAAGCAGCGCCTGTCTTCAGCAGTGAACCATGTCTCATCGAGTTCGATGGATGGGGAGCATGGCCAGATGGTTCTATATCGCTTGCAAGGATTGTGGTCCTTGCTCCTTCTTTGAACGATAGTTTTCCCACTATGAAGGCAACGATAGGGTCTGGGAGAGCGCTAAGCCTATCAAGGTCTGGGGGAGAGGTAAGTTTTTCCTTCTTCTCCACAGGGTTTTCCATGATTAAAGATGAGGTTGCGGAGTCCTATTCTATTGCTCTCTCCTACAAGGTGAAGATAGCTTTGAAACCCTAGCCGTAACTCTAATTCTAACCGAAGCCTTCTTGGTGGACAAAGAGGAAAGAGAGAGCGTGTTGCAATGAACCAAAAAGCACAACTTTTTGACCAAACACAGAACGCAAATGAGGGTTGCGTGTCCATATTCGAAACAATCAATAGCTTTATGCTTGAAATCGGGCATCGTGTTTCATGCAATGAATAGCTTTCAGTTACGATTTTGACTTTCCTATTGGATGCAATGAATAGCTTTCCATGCTACACGTGAAATTGGACCAAACTATATGAACCTACATCCAAATTTATTTCAATCTGAATATAAATTTAAATATTCAACGAACATCGATATTTGTGTTACTATAAGAATGGAAATATGGAAACACAGCTACCCAATCCATATTTCTAGTTTTATTCATAATCTTATTACATCTTATTTTGCTTTTATGAACTTTTAAGGGAAATAGATGATCATATTGGCATGTTATTAATTTAATTTACCTTCCTTTTAGTAAAATCTCTCTAAAAAATTAATAATAATAATTATTGATAAATAATAAATATATATGGGCTTGGAACAAGTTACACTTAATCAATAAAAGTTTTAAGTAACAATACATTTTTTTAAATGAAATAGAAGGTCTCACATCGATAATCTAAGCCGTTGAATGTAAGCCATTCAGCCGACCCCTCTCTCTCTCTACATTCCTTCCAATTTTTGTGTGCACCCTTCCTCTTTGACAAAAGAAAAACAAACAGAGAACGGAGAAATGGGTGCATCTTTAAAGGCCAGTGAAAAAAGTAGTTGTTGTTATAAGAGAGGAAGGAAAGTGAGAAAATTAAGGACGTAGCTAGATATAATTAACCTCTCACTTATCGTTATAATGGAGGAAAGAGAGCAGCAGCAGCTCCCAATCACTACCATCTCTTCCATCCCCAGAGAAACAGTACTAGCAACCAACGTCACAAGCAAAGCCCTCGCTTGGCTCTGCTTCCTCACCAGATTCCATGCCGGATACTTCCGCATTAGCCTCTCCCTCTGCGGCCAGGCCCTGCTATGGAGGACCCTCAACAAGCCTATCACTGACGACCACGCCCTCCGCCCAGTCATACGACACATGCTTCCTTCCGCCGCCTTCTTCTTTCTATGGTCCCTTGCTCTTCTCTCTCTCGTCGCACTCTGCTTCCTTTACGCCATTCGCTGCCTCTTTCGGTACGAAAACGTCAAGGCGAGCTCTCCCACCACGTGGGCATGAACTACCTCTTCGCGCCGTGGATCTCATGGCTCCTCCTCCTCGAGGCCACCCCCTTTGTAACATCCTAAAAACCTTATAATTTATTGAAAATAGTAATGGTATTTTTTATTTGAAAAAAAAGTCAAAGAGTTTCACTGAAGTATGGTGTGTTGGCCTTTTGATAAATGTAAAGAGAAGAAATTTTGGAGTAAATGAGTATATTTTTGAGTGCTAATGAGTTTGATTTAAGAAATTGAGAGATTTAAGTTTTAATGGGCTTAAATCACAAGAAAAATCAAGTTTAGTTTGAGTCTTATCCTTAAATAATGTTTTTAGTAATTAGAGTCGACTCTAATTGGAGTGGAGTCGACTCTGGCATAGTTTTAAACTTCCGGCACGCTTTAGAGTCGACACCTGCAGAGAAAAACAGAAGGTTAGCATTTCTGCTGCAATATTAGAGCCAACACCAAATTTTATGGAGCAGACACCTATTTTTGTTAGAGCCAACACCAAATTTTCTGGAGCCAACAACTATTTTTGTTGGAGCCAACACCAAGTCTGTTGGAGCCGACTCTAAAACAGTAGATTTCCTGGGTTAAATCTTGAAAATTTCATATTTATTCCGTTTAAAGTCTGATTTGAGTGCCGTTTGACCCGTTGGATTTCTAAAATCGAGCTCTTCATGTTGGTTAGGTATTTTCTTAGAAATGTTATATAAAATTATTTATTTAAATAAAAAATGATAATTTGGGCTATAAATTGATTAAAAAATTGCTATATCATGGGCAAATTTGAAAAAGGCTTCGATATTAATTGCTAATTGTGTTAAGGGAAATTTGAGAAAGAAAATTTAAGGACAAAATATCATGATTATAAGTGAGCCATGTGTTTTCCAAAAAGTGTGCAATAAGAGTGTTTGAGGGCAAAATAGAAAATTGGCATGCCCTAGCCCTTAAGTCACCCATGACTTGGTTCCTAAGTCATTAGAGAAAAAGGAAAAATGTGGGTTCAGCCAGAGAAAAGAAAGAAAGAAAAAAAGAGAGAAAGAAGAGAAGAAAAAGAGGAAGAGGAAGAAGAAGAAGAAGGAGAAATAAAGAGGAAGGGAGAGGGAAGCTTGGGGTTTGTGTTTAACTCCAGGTAAGCTATAGCTTCCCTAGATCTTGCATGACTTTAGATTTTCTTAGATTATTGTATTTTGAGGTAATAGTGAAGTAACCTTGAGTAGAGAAAGGGTGGAAGAAAATAATGAGATATTAAAGGATAGATCATGTATGCATGCATGGGTTCATGGGAAACCTCGTGTGGAGGTAACCCTAATAGCTATCGTATCTGTATGTTGATGCAGGTCAAGAGGGTTATTTCAAGGAGCTGGAATATCAGAGTTGAGCACCAATTGAGAGTAACCTACTAAGGTGAGTGGGTTTCTCATCTAGCAATTAAAAGTTAATTTGAGCTAGTATAATGAGACTAATACATAGTTGTGGTATGTTATGTTTAGTAGAGTATTGTGTATGTTTTAAATTTGAGAAATAAGAACCTAGTACATGATATTTTGATACTTGAGTTTTGAGCATGAGTTTTAAGCATAAAAGACATAAGCATGAGTTTCGATGAGGGGATGGTTGATGTATACATGGCATGTTTGCATAATAAAGCTTTACAAATGATATATTTTGATGTATCTATCATACTGAGCATCAGGCAGCTATGGGGCTGATCACCCTTTAGATTGTACTGTAGCATGAGCATTGCATACTACTATTGAGCCGGCACCTCCTTGCGAATCGATCGTACGATGAACCCCGGAATCATGGTGAGTGCACGCTTGACCAGGCCAGTGGGGCACGTTGTAAGCAGCCCGTGGGGGCATGAATCATAGCTCAGTAGAGTTAGTTACTATATATAGCCACTGAGGGCAGAGAGAAAACCCGAGGTTCCGGGGTTAAGGAACGAAGTACCTTGCCGATGAACCGCACAGGTAAGGGGTGCTATTTGTGCGGGGATCCTATTGCTAGTCACGCACCCGATGAGAGTACACCTACAGGAGGGCAACTGTAGGGTGGTACCTCAGAGGCATTACACACACAACCCAGTATCATGAGATTTAAAAGCTTATATTGTGATTTAAAAAGGGCCAGTGGGCCAAGTAGTTATCCCAAGAGGGAGAGTTTACATGAGATGCTAGTGGGCAAGCAGATTTCGGTGGGAATCTGAAAAATTTATAAAGAAAGTCTAGGCTGTAGATAAAGAATGTATATTTTTAATATTGTAATGCATGGATTTTTATCTTAATGAGTTATCTTTCAGTGAAAGGTTATTGTAGAGTATTTCAGTACTTGTATATTATTTGAAGAAAAAGCTACATTTTACTTTATCTGATATCATGTTAAAAATATACTTTAAGTTATACTAGCTATATGGTATCAATATGCAGTTGAAAATGTGAGGTTATGGTTCTCTATTTCTCCGTAGTTAGATGGTTATCCAGTCACTGGGACTTAGGTCTCACCCCTCTATGATTGAAATTTTTTTCAGATCAGTGAGTATTTCTGCTAGGATCATAGGATAAGCAGGATCGGACCCTTAGCTGGTGAAGCTTGCTTGGATGCAAGGGTGTATAGATGATAGCCATGTATATTGAGTTAGTGTGGGATGATATTTGTATTTGCATATGTGTATGTGTACAGTGAGACATGGTGATGTATCAGACTTATTTGAATATGAATACGAGACTTATGTTTTGGAGAAAATTATGAGTATGATGTATGTGCTTATGATTTTGATGTCGATTGTGAATGTGATCTTGTAAACTGCCTGAGGAATGTTATGAAAAATATTATCTGAGCAGGTTGATGCTTAGTGTTGATTGAGTGATGTGCATATATATTTGAGATGATAATAAAAGTTTTTATCAGGATGTATTTTCGAGTGTCTGCCACTCATAATAATTAGTTGGGGTTCTCTAGCTCTTTATGGAGCACTACATAAATACTAGCAAAACTGTATCCGATTACCACAGGTGTGCAGGTGTGCTATCGTTGGCCCCAGAGAGAAGGGGGAGCTGACAAGTTTTGATATCAGAGCCCTAGGTTATTAGGTCCTAGGGGAATAAGTATGAGTATTAGTTTAGGATGATTGCATGATTATGATTATAGTTATTGAATGATGAAACTAATATAATGAATAATGTCTTGTAGGACGATCACAACAAAGGCATCTAGAGAGACAGAGCAATCCTCAGGCAGGAATAGAAGCAAAGGTCAAAGTAAACCCGGAAGGTCAGTTAGAACAGGTCAAATTGATAGAATGGCTTCTAGTGATTCCACCGAGCCAGTATCTAATGAGGCTAGAGTGAGGGCATCTTCAGAGCAAATGCCAGAGTCTTCTTCACAGTCTGTTATCCCTGTGCCAGTAGACCCATCTCGAGTACAGACTTAGGGGCCTAGTATGCCAGAGCTGGTAGGCATGATTACTCAGGCTGTGGTAGCAGTTGTGAGTGCTAGTTTCAGCCTTCCATCTAAAAATTTGGAGGTTGTGAGGAATGTGGAAAGAGCCAGAAAGTTGGGGGCTCTGGAGTTCCAGGGAACTACTGATCCTATTCAGGCCGGGGCATGGCTGTAGAGGATCGAGAGAGTATTTGATGTGATGGGATGCTCTGAGGAGTAGAGGTTGGGTATTGCCACCTTTTTGTTGGAGGGTAGAGCCCAGAGTTGGTGGAGATCTATCCATAGTAGGCAGCCCCAGGGAGTGGAGTTGTCATGGAAGATTTTAGAAGAGAATTTCATCAGCAATATTATTCTGAGATTTATAGAGATCAGAAGAGAAGGGATTTTCTTAGTCTGACCCAGGGGAGGATGTCTGTGGTAGACTATGAAGCCACTTTTATTGAGTTATCTCAGTTTGCTAGGGCCTTGGTGGCTGATGAGAGGGAGAGATGTCGACTATTCCAGGATGGATTGAATCTCCCTATTAAAGCCAAGATCGGCAAACCTATAATAGTTATTCTGAGTTGGTGCAGAGAGAACTCAAAGCCGAGGAGATTGAGAAAGAATATATGAGTAGAAAACATGATAGAATGAAAAGAAGTGCTCCTATTTATCCTTCTGCTTCGGGAGGGACTCAACCATTTAAGAGACCCCAGAGGACTGGATAATTTTATTCTGGTTTTAGAGCCCCTGGTGATGTGGGCAGGAGATCAGTATCTGTGTCAGCATCTAGCCCAGCCCAAAGAAAGCCTTATGGAGGTGTGCCCCAGGTTGCCACCAGCAGGGTATCTGGTAATGTAGGAGAGCAGGGTCGTCCTTCTAGTGGAGGGAGAAATATACCTCCATGTAATATATGTGGGAAACTTCATTTGGGAGAATGTAAGAGGGGCAATAAGGGATATTATATTTGTGGTGATCTAAGTCACCTGAAGAGAGATTGCCCTAGGAGAGGGCAGCATGCTGGTGGGCTTCCCCAGGGACCAGTAGTGCCAAGAGGACAGCCTGGTAGAAGAGGTGACAGTAGTGTTGTGGCTTCAACCAGTCAGGTGGGACCTAATGTTAATAAACCAAGAGGGTCATCCAGTGTTCCAAGGGCTGAGGCTAGAGTGTTTGCCATGACCAGGCAAGAGGCTTAGATTGATCCTGATGTGGTGACAGGTATGCTACCCATCGATAATCATGATGCTTATATTTTAATTGATTCTGGATCTACTCATTCATTCATCTCATGTGAGTTTTCTAAGCATCTAGTTAGAGATGTGGGACAGTTGGGAAGCCAGTTGATAGTATCTATGCCCGTAGGGAGGCCTTTTATAGCATAACAAGTGTATAGAGGCTGTGATATTTCTGTGGAGGGTCAGAAATTAGTAGCAAATTTGATTCCTTTGAGATTGAAAGAGTTTGATGCCATTTTGAGGATGGATTGGTTATCTATGCATAAAGCCAGAGTAGATTGCTTGGGGAGGTGATGTTACAAACTTCTGATGATAGAGAGGTATGTTTCGTTGGTGATAGGAGGGGGTTGCCCTCAGGAGTGATTTCAGCTTTGGCAGCCAATAGAATGATAGCAAAAAGGTGTGAAGCCTATTTAGCTTGTGCAGTGAGCCTAGAGGGCAATGGTTTAGAGCTGATGGATATCTCTGTGGTAAGGGATTTTTCAGATGTCTTTCCTGAGGAGCTGCTAGGGTTAGCTCCTGACAAAGGATTCGATTTCAGTATAGATCTAGCTCCAGATACCAGACCAATAGCTAGGGAACCTTATAGAATGGCTCCAGTTGAATTGAAAGAATTGAAAAGCCAGTTACAGGAATTATTGGATAAAGGGTTTATTAGACCCAGTATATCACCATGGGGTGCACCAGTGTTGTTTGTGAAGAAAAAGGATGGTACCTTGAGGTTATGTATAGACTACAGACAGTTGAATAAGGTGACCATTAGAAATAATTATCTATTGCCGAGGATTGATGATTTGTTTGATCAGCTGCAGGGGGTAGCAGTGTTTTCAAAGATTGATCTGAGATCTGGGTATCATCAATTAAGAATAAAGAATGAGGATATATCTAAAACTGCTTTCAGGATCAGAAATGGCCATTATGAGTTCTTGGTGATGCCATTTAGCTTGATAAATGCTCCAGCTGCTTTTATGCATCTGATGAATCAAGTATTTCAAGAGTATCTAGATAAATTTGTGATAGCATTCATTGATGACATCTTGATTTATTCTAGAAGTAGTGAAGAGCATGAACAACATCTGAGGACAGTTTTGCAGATATTAAGAGAAAAGCAATTATATACAAAGTTTAGTAAAAGTGAATTTTGGCTGGATAAGGTAAAGTTTTTGGGACATGTAGTTTTAGCCAAAGGTATTATGGTAGATCCTCAAAAGATTGAAGCTATAGTGAATTTGGGTATCACCTACTAATCAGACTGAGGTAAGGAGTTTCTTGGGGCTAGCAGGATATTATAGAAGATTTATAGAAAATTTTTCGATTTTGGCTTCTCCAATGACTAAGCTGCTTAGAAAGAACATCAGTTTGATTGGTCTAATGAATGCCAGAAGAGTATGGATGAATTGAAAAAGAGATTAACCTCAGCCCCAATTCTAATACTCCCTGATAGTGCCAGTGATTATGTGATCTATAGTGATGCTTCATTGAAGGGTTTGGGGTATGTTTTAATGCAGAATTGGAAAGTGGTGGCTTATATATCTAGACAGTTGAGATCTCATGAAAAGAATTACCCCACCCATGATTTGGAGTTAGCTGCTGTTATATTTGCATTGAAGGTTTGGAGGCACTACTTGTATGGAAGAAGATGTCGGATATTTACTGATCATAAGAGCTTGAAATATATTCTGACTCAGAAGGAATTGAATTTAAGGCAGAGAAGATGGATTGAATTGATTAAAGAGTATGATTGCACTATTGAGTATCACTCAGGGAAAGCCAATATTGTGGTTGATGCCTTGAGCCGGAAGTCTATGGCCACATTGGCTTCTATTAGAACCGTACAGCTACCCTTGATGATTGAGTTAAGGAGGTTAGATGTAGAGCTAGCTATAGAAGAATCAGGAGCCTTGTTGGCTACTTTCAGAGTGAGACCCCAAATGCTATAGGAAATAAGAGAAGCTCAGTTGCTATATCTATAGTTGCTTAAAGCTAAAGATTTAATTCAGAGTGGGTCTCAGTCAGAGTTTTTAGTTAGAGGTGATGGGGTATTATTATTCAAGGGCACAGTTTGTGTGCCAACTATGGAATCAGTGAAAGATCATATTTTAAGGGAAGCACATAGCTCAGCTTATTCAATGCATCCAAGTAGTACTAAGATGTATAGAACTATCAAACAGAATTACTGGTGGAATGGTATGAAAAAGGAGATAGCTGAGTATGTATCTAAGTGTTTGGTGTGTCAGCAGATTAAGGCTGAACATCAGTGTCTGACTGGCAAGCTTCAGCCTCTATTTGTGCCAGAGTGGAAATGGGAGCATATAACTATGGATTTTATTGTAGGACTCCCAAAGACCAGAAGGGACAATGATGCTATTTGGGTGATAGTTGATAGATTGACTAAATCTGCTCATTTTCTGCCTATTAAGATTGTCTTTACCTTGGTTAAATTAGCAGAATTATATGTGCATGAAATTGTGAGTAGGCATGGTGTGCCAGTATCTATAGTATCAGATAGAGATCCAAGGTTTACATCTCAATTTTGGGCAGAATTACATAAAGCTTTGGAGACTAAATTGAGGTTCAGTACAACATTTCATCCCCAAACTGATGGTCAGTGGGAGAGAACCATCCAAACACTGGAGGATATGTTGAGAGCCTGTGTCATGGAATTTTCTGGTAGCTGGGATGATCATCTGCCTTCAGTAGAGTTTGCTTACAATAACAGCTACCATTCTAGCATTGATATGGCACCATATGAGGCCTTGTATCGGAGAAAATGTAGAACTCCAGTGTGTTGGGATGAGGAGGGAGAAAGAAGGCTGTTAGGCCCTGAGTTAGTGCAGCTTACAGCAAATCAAGTTAAAATCATAAGAGCTAAATTAAAGGCAGCCCAGGATACACAGAAGAGTTATGCAGATAAAAAGCATAGAGAGGTAAAGTTTGAGGTTGGGGATAAAGTCTTTCTGAAGGTATCTTCTTGGCGAGGTATTATGAGATTTGGAAAGAAAGGCAAGTTGAGTCCCAGGTATATTGGACCCTATGAAATTCTGGAAAGAGTTGGGACACTAGCTTATAGCTTGGCTTTACCTCCAGAGTTACCTCAGATTCATAATGTATTTCATGTATCAATGCTTAGGAGGTATGTGTTAGATTTCTCTCATGTGATTCAGTCTGAGACTATAGAGTTACAGGAAGATTTATCATTTGCAACGAAACTAATGAAGATCTTGAGTAGGGATATTAGCAGCTCCGCAGTAAAAGAATTCCATTAGTTAAGGTGTAATGGTTAAATCATCAAAAAGAGGAGGCTACATGGGAGCAAGAGGATGAGATGAGATTGAAGTAGCCCCATCTATTTGAAAATATATCTAGCTAAATTTTGGGGATGAAATTTCTTAAGAGGAGAATTGTAACATCCTAAAAACCTTGTAATTTATTAAAAATATTAATGGTATTTTTCATTTGAAATGAAAGTCAAAGAGTTTCAATGAAGTGTGGGTATGTTGGCCTTTTGATAAATGCAAAGAGAAGAAAATTTGGAGTAAATGAGTATAATTTTGAGTGCTAATGAGTTTGATTTAAGAAATTGAGAGATTTAAGTTTTAATGGGCTTAAATCACAAGAAAAATCAAGTTTAGTTAAAGTTTTATCCTTAAATGATGTTTTTAGTAATTAGTGTCGACTCTAATTGGAGTGGAGTCGACTCTGGCACGGTTTTGAACTTCCAGCACGCTTTAGAGTCGACACCTATAGAGGAGGAGTTGACACCTACAGAGAAAAATAGAAAGTTAGCATTTTTACTGCAATATTAGAGCTGACACCAAATTTTCTGGAGCCAACACCTATTTTTGCTGGAGCCAACACCAAATTTGTTGAGCCGACTCTAAAACGGTAGATTTCCTAGGTTAAATCTTGAAAATTTATATTTATTTCATTTTAAGTCTGATTTGAGTGCCATTTTAACCGTTGGATTTCTAAAATCGAGCTCTTCATGTTGGTGAGGTTTTTTCTTAGAAATATTATATAAAAGTATTTATTTAAAAAATAATAATCTGGGCTATAAATTGATTAAAAAATTGCTATATCAGGGGCAAATTTGGAAAAGGCTATGATGTTAATGGCTAATTATGTTAAGAAAATTTGGGAAAGAAAATTTAAGGGCAAAATATCATGGTTATAAGTGAGCCATGTGTTTTTCAAAAAGTGTGCATTAAGAGTGTTTGAGGGCAAAATAGGAAATTGGCATGCCTTAGCCCTTAAGTCACCCATGACTTGGTCCAAGTCATTAGAGAAAAAGAAAAAATGTGGGTTCAGCCAGAGAAAAGAAAGAAAGAAAGAAAGAGAGAAAGAAGAGAAGAAAAGAGAGGAAGAGAAGAAGAAGAAGAAGGAGAAAGAAAGAGGAAGGGAGAGGGAAGCTTGGGGTTTGTGTTTAACTCCAGGTAAGCTAGAGCTTCCCTAGATCTTGCATGACTTTAGATTTTCTTAGATTATTGTATTTTGAGGTAATAGTGGAAGTAACCTTGAGTAGAGAAAGGGTGGAAGAAAATAATGAGATATTAAAGGATAGATCATGTATGCATGCATGGGTTCGTGGGAAACCTCGTGTGGAGGTAACCCTAATAGCTATCGTATCTGTATGTTGACGTAGGTCAAGAGGGTTATTTCAGAAAGCTGGAATACCGGAGTTGAGCACCAGTTGAGAACTAACCTGCTAAGGTGAGTGGGTTTCTCATCTAGCAATGAAAAGTTAATTTGAGCTAGTATAATGAGACAAATACCTAGATGTGGTATGTTATGTTTAGTAGAGTATTGTGTATGTTTTAAATTTGAGAAATGAGAACCTAGTACATGATATTTTGATACTTGAGTTTTGAGAATGAGTTTTAAGCATAAAAGACATAAGCATGAGTTTCGATGAGGGGATGGTTGATGTATACATGGCATGTTTGCATGATAAAGCTTTACAAAAGATATATTTTGATGTATGTATCATACTGAGCATCAGGCAGCTATGGGGCTGATCACCCTTTAGAATGTACTGTAGCATGAGCATTGCACACTACTATTGAGCCGGCACCTCCTTGCGAATCGATCGTACGATGAACCCTGGAATCAGGGATGAGTGCACGCTTGACCAGGCCAGTGGGGCAGGTTGTAAGCAGCCCGTGGGGGCATGAATCATAACTCAGTGGAGCTGGTTACTATATATAGCCCGTGGGGGCAGAGAGAAAATCCGAGGTTCCAGGGTTAAGGAACGAAGCACCTTGCCGGGTGAACCGCACGGGTAAGGGATGCTATTTGTGTTGGGATCCTGTTGCTAATCATGCACCCGATGAGAGTACACCTACAGGAGGGTGACTGTAGGGTGGTACCTTAGAGGAATTACATACACAGCCCAGTATCATGAGATTTAAAAGCAGAGTTAGAAATGTTGGCCAGTTGGGTAGCCAGTTGATAGTATCTATCCCCGTAGGGAGGCCTTTTATAGCAGACCAAGTGTATAGAGGCTGTGATATTTCTGTGGAGGGTCAGAAATTAGCAGCAAATTTGATTCCTTTGAGATTGAAAGAGTTTGATGCCATTTTGGGGATGGATTGGTTATCTATGCATAAAGCCAGAGTAGATTGCTTGAGGAAGGAGGTGATGTTACAAACTTCTGATGATAGAGAGGTCTGTTTCGTTGGTGATATGATGGGGTTGCCCTCATGAGTGATTTCAGCTTTGGCAGCCAATAGAATGCTAGCAAAAAGGTGTGAAGCCTATTTAGCTTGTGCAGTGAGCCTAGAGGGCAATGGTTTAGAGCTGACGGATATCTCTGTGGTAAGGGATTTTTCAGATGTCTTTCCTGAGGAGCTGCTAGGGTTAACTCCTAATAGAGGATTCGATTTCAATATAGATCTAGCTTCAGATACCATACCAATAACCAGGGAACCTTATAGAATGGCTCCAGTTGAATTGAAAGAATTGAAAAGTCAGTTACATGAATTATTGGATAAAGGGTTTATTAGACCCAGTATATCGCCATGGGGTGCACCAGTGTTGTTTGTGAAGAAAAAGGATGGTACCTTGAGGTTATGTATAGACTACAGACAGTTGAACAAGGTGACCATTAGAAATAATTATCCATTACCGATGATTGATGATTTGTTTGATCAGCTGCAGGGGGCAGCAGTGTTTTCAAAGATTGATCTGAGATCTGGGTATCATCAATTGAGTAAAGAATGAGGATATATCTAAAACTGCTTTCAGGATTAGATATGGTCATTATGAGTTCTTGGTGATGCCATTTGGCTTGATAAATGCTCCAGCTGCTTTTATGGGTATGATGAATCAAGTATTTCAGGAGTATCTAGATAAAATTGTGATAGCATTCATTGATGACATCTTAATTTATTCTAGAAGTAGTGAAGAGCATGAACAGCATCTGAGGATAGTTTTGTAGATATTAAAAGAAAAGCAATTATATGCAAAGTTTAGTAAAAGTGAATTTTGGCTGGATGAGGTAAAGTTTTTGGGACATGTAGTTTCAGCCAAAGGTATTATGGTAGATCCTCAAAAGATTAAAGCTATAGTGAATTGGGTATCACCTACTAATCAGACTAAGGTAAGGAGTTTCTTAGGGCTAGCAGGATATTATAGAAGATTTATAGAAAATTTTTTGATTTTGGCTTCTCCAATGACTAAGCTGCTTAGAAAGAACATCAAGTTTGATTGGTCTAATGAATGCCAGAAGAGTATGGATGAATTGAAAAGGAGATTAACCTCAGCCCCAATTCTAATACTCCCTGATAGTACCAGTGATTATGTGATCTATAGTGATGCTTCATTGAAGGGTTTGGGGTGTGTTATAATGCAGAATTGGAAAGTGGTGGCTTATATATCTAGACAGTTAAGATATCATGAAAAGAATTACCCCACCCATGATTTGGAGTTAGCTGCTGTTATATTTGCATTGAAGGTTTGGAGGCACTACTTGTATGGAAGAAGATGTCGGATATTTACTGATCATAAGAGCTTGAAATATATTCTGACTTAGAAGGAATTGAATTTAAGGCAGAGAAGATGGATTGAATTGATTAAAGAGTATGATTGCACTATTGAGTATCACTCAGGGAAAGCCAATATTGTGGCTGATGCCTTGAGCCGGAAGTCTATGGCCACATTGGCTTCTATTAGAACCGTACAGCTACCCTTGATGATTGAGTTAAGGAGGTTAGATGTAGAGCTGGCTATAGAAGAATCAGGAGCCTTGTTGGCTACTTTTAGAGTGAGACCCCAAATGCTATAGGAAATAAGAGAAGCTCAGTTGCTAGATCTA